>OX421451.1:4278732-4336232 GCA_949126865.1 Montipora capitata
AGGTATATGAACTGATAGCCTGTGTCCAGCGAGCCAATGAAAGTGCTGGAAATCTGATATCCGTAGTCCAGTTATTATAATATTTATTATTTATAAAGGCGTACTTGAGTTATGTTTTATCTCTTAGGGCTTTCACTATGGCTACGCAGGAAGCATTTAAAAACAACGGCAAGAACGCAGAACTTAGGGAAGAAAATACTTGCGATGAATTTTCACAATCAAAGACTCCTGCCTTCGTCGTGCAAGAAACCCAAATTACTTCCGCCGAGGGAAGTCATGAAGTGAAGGAAGATGCCATTACGGTGGAACAGCTTACGGAAACAAACGAAGATAAACGCAAGAAGAAAAAGAAACGAAAGAAAAATACGAATCTGGCCCTTACCGCGGCAACTGAACAAGGAAATACAAATAAAATGACGCCTCCCGTTGAGGAAGCAAATCTTGACGAGAACCCGAGTTCAACCAGCGAGACTGCTCTTGTTGATGGATGTGAAGACAGTTGCAAACAACCCAGCGGGAGCTCTTGTGGGAAAAAGAAGAAGAAGAAGAGAAAGAGAAAGAAAACAAAAGATGTGAGCACTTCAGATGCTGTTGGTGATGGTAATTATGATAGTACTGTGCGTGAAATTGCTGCTAACGATGTAGATCCTGTCAATACAGTTACTTCAGGGGACAATGTTGTGGAAGACCAACGTGACGACCTCATGAAACGTAACCCTGATCTCCTAAATGATGTCATCCAGGACGATGGTGGAGATTTACAAGAGATTGAAACTACAACAAAGACAGGTGTCGATAAAGATTTCGAGAAAGAGGTTGATAGTGTGGTGGAATCTGACAATAATTGCGATTGCAAATCCGAAGACGTTGTTGAGTTGGTTACAGTCGACGAAGACTTTCTTGTATCAGACAAAACTGCCAAAAGTTACAGCAGGCAAGCTACAGAAGTGGTCAGCGCAGTAAATGTAAATCTAGACACTCCTGCCTGTGATAGACTAGAGGAGACAGGAGATACAAATGAGATAGAGGAGGTTAAGTTATCTGATGCTGAAGATAATTCTAATGTTGAGATTGACAAAGAAGGGTATGTGGCATCTATTGATTTGCTTCTACATACGAATACAATTTGTTCTCTCTTTAGACATACGAAACAGTAATTTGGCATAACTTTGGACTCAGTAAGAGGCTGTTATTCCCAAATGACACAAAATAAGACAAAGGAAAGAGTGAAAGTGTAAAACCGATAGGTAAGAGTAAAGAAAGATAAACTTTCTATGTATTTAATAGACTGCTAGCATTCCCTTTTAAAGAGCGATTGTACATGTACACTGTACAGTTGTCATGAATTGTGATGATTGATGTCTCAAAAAGGCTTGTGGTTTATGAGGCCACCTAGGCAGAAACAGCCATAATTCAAAAGGGACTTTGTAGAGTGCTTGAACATGTAGATGTAGAGGTGTGTTGTTGATGCACTTTTGTGTTAATACGGCGGGTTAGGGTTTACCTACTCTTAACTGCTTTCTACTTATCAGAAAATATGTTTAATTGTCTCCAGGAGAAATATTCTATGTATTTTCAAGCTGGTGTATGGAGTGGGTCTTCGAGCACTGAGAAAACTGTTTGAGCAAATCCACCCAACATGGAACAATCAGCCAGCAGATGCAGCTGCATTTGACAAGGGAACGATGAAACTACGCAAAGAAGAAGAAGTCCATTTCAAGAAAGGTGACATCAATAACTGGGACTTCTCACTCATTACAAGCGTCCTTCGGTATTCAAAGATTTGTGCCCTTGAGATGAGCAAGAGACCTGGCCATCACCATGCTCTGCAAGAACTTAAAAGGATTCGTAACGAATTACTGGGGCATCCTTCCACAGACCAAATGACAGATGCTGACTTTAATATCTTCTGGCCTAAGCTGTCTACTCACTTCATTACTCTTGGTGCTGATCGTACAGAGATTGCAAATATAAAGCTTCAGTCAGGTTCGTGTTGGTTAGTTGTGTAGCTTGAATTTAAGGCATCAACGTGTTCACCTAAGCTAAGAGATTTGTAAGTAGTGTCCATTTATTAAATGTAGTATTGTTACCATAAGAGAAGGGGATAGTTTGCCCTTGTAAGATTATTGAAGGTTTAGAATCAATGAATATTGTTCAACCTTAAAATTAACCTTTAAAGGGGTCCATTGAAAAAAACTGTGGTTGACTTTTTGGTTATTTTTGGACGTTTTTAATGTTTCGTTTTTAGATGAACAACTCCAGGCAGGAGGGCAATTCAAAGAACTGTTCTTGGCAGAGAATGGAAGGTTGCGTTATGTGGAGAATAAATTGGATTCGATCGAGAAAAAACTGGATACTTTAATTGAAAGTAGTAATGACGGTACTACCAAAGAACCTTTGAGTCCAAAAGATCTCAGTGGCGCAAAATGGGATGAGTGGTTAAAGTTTTGTGATGCAGTTGGAGATTTCGATACCATGAAAAACCAGTATATTCTTGTCACTGATGCCCTTAGTCAAGAGAATCTGGACAGCTTTTCCATTTTAAGAAGTATGCCTTGGAAGATGGTTCTTGACTTTGATCCCATGTCAGAGGAGAAGGGCATGTATTACAAGTTCACTTCACAGGAAGGGCAAGGCAACCTGGTTAGCATGAGGACCCCGGCAGAATTAAAACGAATAACAATGGTGAATCTGGCCCGCCAGATCGATCCGTGCAAAACCCAGTGGTTGTTTGTGAATGGTAGGTCCAGTGACACCGAAGACAATCTTCAAGAATTTGCGGACTGGGAAGCTACATCAGTGAAAGAAATCTCGAGATTTTTCGGATGCTGTTGTGATCCAGACAAGTTTGACAAACAGAAACCGTTGGTGTGCTTGATCCTTCCAATCCGCAAAAAGAGTGTTCCTTATGTTGAAGTAACACTGAATCGCCTGTTTGAGAACTTCGGTGATCAGTTTCTTCTGAAAGTAGTGTCCTTTCGACTAGAGAAACGACTTACCGTTCTTGAAAAAGTGAAGGTACGCTCAATTGATCTGGACCCCAGTCTTGTGCATCTAGGCCTAAAACAGAGGTTTTGTTCCCCGTCAACAAAGAGGTACCCAATGCCAACGTCTCAAGCAGACGTATATTATGATCTTAGTGAGAAAGAGTACCTTTACCTAAAGGAACACCTAGAAATCCTTTATCAAGGGTGCGAAGAGTTACCAGTTTCTGACGACTCCTCCGATGACGATCAAAAAGTCCAAAAATTCTTGGACGAGCACAGGAGATTATTCATCTCGGGTAATCAGATCTCCTTCGCAAGTCTCTATGACAACCACGATGCCAGACGGGAAATTGAGAACGATATTCAGATTCACGTTCAACGCCTTTTAGATAAGAGGCTCACTCGCTCCATGATTGTGGACATCAAGCATTCACCCGGAACTGGCGGCACCACTATCTCCCGTCGCGTGATGTGGGATCTCCACAAAGCTTATCCATGCGCTTTCGTAGAAATACGCTCACATATTTACTTAGACGAAGATACCAGTTATGCAAACAAACTGGCTGATCGTATTGGAGCCCTTGAGGAAATGTGCCACACACCCCCGGTTATTCTGATAGACGGAAAGCAGTCAAGGGCAATCGAGAGTTTGCCAAACAGACTTGTCAGGATTCTTGGGAAAAGAGGAAAACGGGCCCTTCTGTTACGTTGTCAACACGGGTCGAAGACCTCGTCTGGTGAAATTGAAGAGCCATTACATGTTCACAAGGTGTTTTACGTCGATGTCAGGCTGGAAGATTCATGTGCTGACCTCAATGAATTTAAGAAGAAATACAATGACTTCGTTGTGGAATCCTTGCACGGGACACGAGTTTCGAGCCCCTGTCGCGTATTTCATTTTCCTCTTTTGGCAATGATGCAAGAGTTTCAGCCAAAGCTTAAGGAAATAATTGACGACACTTGGAGCGAGATGGAGAACCTTCAACAAGAAATAGCCGTTTTAGTAGCTTTTCTCCAGTTATATGCAAATCAGTCAACGCCAGCTTTCCTTTTAGCTGATGCTTTCAAAAGATTCATTCCTCTGAAAGATCATAAAACTGTCACCTACGAGGACATCAAGCAGTTGTTCACTGAGCACCTGTTGAACCTGATGGTTCCTTCAAACCCAGTCCGTCGTCGAGGAAGAGTCTATCAGTTAGAGGGATCATCCCCTGAAAGTTACACCTTGCAGCATCGGTCTGTTGCGGAGATGCTTCTGAAGAAGGCATGCGAAGATAAGGGCTCTGACTTGTTTCAAGTAGTAAATCAGTTTCTTCTCTTTCCAATTTATCAGCGGGACGAGCTTATGCCGCTTTTTGAAGAACTCTTTGTTTACAATAAGGATGGCCAGAAGAAGCGCAAGTTCTCAGTCCTTTTCGAAAAACTTAAAGGAATTGACCAAGGACGTGCTGCAGAAGTATTTTGTGACGCGGCAGAGAAGACCGGCGATTCAGTTATATTTTCCAATGCGGCTAGGTTTTATGCCAAGATGGAGCCCCCTTCTTTTCCAAAGGCGATGGAGCTCATTGAACGAGCATTTGAAGCCGTCAATGCCAAACAGAGGTTTAAAAGCCTTTGCCACACCAAGGGAGTCGTCCTCTATATTGAGCTGCAGTATAATGTGAACAGTGGCAGAGTACGTGATCTAAGAAGGCTCGAAGAACTAGCCAGCAAGGTGATCGACGCGTACAAGGATGCTCGCAACTTTCCTCCAACTTACCCCAATCCTCTGATTGGTGAAGTAGAAGTTTGGTTAGCATGCATTGGATGGATAATGAAACACCTGTGTCAGCGAGATTCAGAAAAGACCTTAAAGTTTTTGGCAAACCAGTGCCCTCTTTTTTTTCGCAGATGTGTCAGTGATTCCTTTTGTTTGCTGGATGTCGTAGATAGAATTGTTCAAAGTGTACCGGACCTACCTGATCCCGAAGATACCCAAAGAAGATGTAACAACGCAAGATTATCATTGAAGAAGACCTTTCTTAGGAGACTACCTTCTAACGGACGTGGGCGCAATGCTGAAGATGTGGTTCAAGCTTGCAAAGCACTTTGTACCTTGAAGAACTTTCCAAAGTCATCAGTATTAGAACTAAAGAGGCTGCAGGCCTTTTTCATCCTGAATTCCAGTGATTCAATCGACTCCTTGAAGCACGAAAATCTTTGTTTTTTGCAGACTCTTTTGGAAGACCTTGTGTTCAAGGAAAATGAATACCGTCTGGCTTATCACTTGATGAAGGTTTGCGTGCTGGTGACCGGACGAAAGTGCTACAGTCTTGAGCAAGGTTTGCAAGTTGCCGAAAAATGGTTGGAGGTCTCTCATCATGATTGTCTGCCCTACTTTTACCAAATGGCTATATACTTCCTCAAAATCCTAGACGGTGGCGCGCTGAAGTTCATGCCGAAATACTTGAAAGCCTTGAAAGCGTGCCGGGAGAAGTCGCAGAATCATTGTCGCAGCACACATTCTTCTCTATTTGTTAGCAAAGATGGGGCTGGAATGTCTCGCCTTGTTACTCGCAACACACTGTTCCAGGGAGAAAAATATTCCACTGATTTTCAGTCTGATACAGTGCCCCGATTCTGGATGGTTGAAAACAGAAAAAAGTTGCTCGAGTGTAAGGGAAGAATCCGTGTGGGGCCATCTTCAGATCGTGGCAAAACTTATCCGTACATCGAGCTGATTGAAGGAAAACTGGAGCTTTATGTAGCAAAGAGTGCTGGCATTGGCAAAGTGGATAGAGATTTCACTCAAGGACAGCTGGCCTACTTTGTGACCAGCTTCAACCTCCAGGGCCCTGTGGCTAATGGAATAACCTTTGAAGCCCAAGAGCCATTATCTCCTCACTCGGCAGGAACTGATGTTGCAAGAAGCTAAAATTGCTTTGAAATGCGTTAATGTATCAACTTATTTAAAGATGATATGTTTACGGGCTTACGATCAACGTTTTGACGGAAATGATGCCAACCGCCCGCTTGAGCTGCTTTTATAAAGATTGACTCGGTGACTATTAAAAATCGTCACTATGATGTCCAATGTCAATGATTTGCGATGGCAAATATGCACGAACATTTGTTGTTTTATTTATTGCCGGAAATGTAGTGTTCGCTTATTCCCGGTTTTCGACCAAACTCAGCTGTCGAGAAACGTCACATTCCCAACTGAGATATAGATTTTTGATAACGAAAGCAACAAATCAGTTATGTTAGAAACAAAGATTGAAAGTGTAGTTTTTTAAGCATCGTACAGTAGAATAAGATATTTGCGTAAAGACAAGGTCATGATTTTGTGATGTCACGGTGTCAAGAAGACTTGATTTTATACGAGGACGAATCATAGTGAGTGGATTTCACTCAGTCTTTCTTAATTGACTTGATCAACGTGGTCACTGGTTAGTTTCCACAACTTTCTGAACCTTTACTGCACCCTTTAGTCGGAACTACGTCAATCCGAATTTTTGCTGCAGCCTATGTGATCAATCTGGCTCAGAGATTCAAGAAAAAGTTGAGGGAACATGGAAACGGGTGGGAGACGTCACAAATTTACCATGTCTGTTTATCGACAGTTAATTTTTCCCTTTTGTCTAATTGTTGGCCGAGTTTTAGTGTTGATTTCTAGTATTAATTTATTGATGCATTGTATAACGTGATCACAGATAAACTTTACTTAGGTTTGATTCAATACGGTGTGGAAAATAATTGTAGGATTGTAACAAACCGTGTTTACGCAATAAGTGAGCGAGTCTAGCGTTAATATTAGAATTAATGTCGTGCCATAGTGAATATGAGGATCGTTGCGCGTGAAAGCCTGGAAGGAGAGGTGAGAAAAGCACAAGGAGAGGGAAGGAGAGAAGTAAAAGGTCGGAGAAGCCTGCCGCAGAGAGTCGACAAAACCCCTTTGTCGACTGCGGGTAGAGCTACGGAATAACTGACGTAAAGAGATTTAGCATTAGGAAAAGAAGTGAAGTCAAAGCAGGAAAACCAAGCATGAATAAAGAAGTGCCATTGGCACTAACCGTCTAGGTGTCCTGTAGGATGCTGGTTTCTTGGTTGTTTGGTTTACCTCTGCGGAAACGCAAGGAAACCAGCGAACTGTGAATAATACTCTACAGAAAAAGTCCTGAAGAGTCAATAGACCAATTTGGATATATCAAAATTCAGTCCGAAACAAAAGGCATCATCTCGAGGTTCTGGGGAATAAATGTAAGGACCTCGAGATGATGCCTTTTGTTTAGGACTGAATTTTAATATATCGAAAATGGGCTATTCACAGCAAAAAAGGGTAGCAAACCAGGCATTCTGATTGGTTAATGACTCAAAGAAACACGCAGATAGCCAATCAAATGCCAACCTGGGATGGCGCAAAATACATGATACGAGGCCGGTCGATCTCAAAATTTTTCATGGACATTGTTAATAAGTATCGGTGGGGGGGGGGGGGGGGGGGGGTGAAGAGGAATAATGGAATAAGAATACCGGAACTGATTTTGTGGGTCGGAATAACGACTAAAGCATTTTGTGCAGTAAACAATTCTTCATTCTTTGACAGAGGGAACGTATATTGGGTTTCAGCCCCAGTGACTGAGTTGATGGAAGTAAATTGACAGTGCGCAGTGTTGAGGTTTAGGAGCTGACATTTCTTCAGCACGCTAAAGCTCGAAATCTCAACCCGGTGGTCAATTCATCCCGTTTGATACTATTGTGTTTCCATGAACTGTGGTGAGAAGTGATGTTCGCCCAGTCGCCTCACGTTCAACGTACTTTGGTCAGCGGTTTCAATGACTGGGTCCCAGGAACTTCATGTAAGTAGGTAAATAATGGCTTCCAATGGTTGTTGTAAGTGCATGATCGGTCCTTCGATTTTAAACGCGGATCTCTCCTGCCTGGCTGATGAATGCAACAAATTGCTGGAATGCGGTGCAGATTATCTGCATCTCGATGTAATGGACGGGTCAGTAACTTAAAAGATCAACATTACTTGCATTTTTTGCTGTATCACGATTGTGTTCATTCAAGCTGATGAGAAATTGCTGATGAGTCTGTTTTCGGTGGTCTTTTGCAGGCATTTTGTACCAAATTTGACTTTTGGTGCTCCACTTGTCAAGTGCTTGAGGAAAAAGGTACCCGATGCTTTTTTCGGTGCGTAAAAAAAACCCCAAATGCTCATTTGCTGGTTGCAAAGTTGATGATTTGCACTTACATATATATACATTACATATTTGTCTTTCACATCTGAGGATATTGGTATCGTCATGATAACTAAGACGATTGGCCAATAAAACGCCGGCTTCCCCTTATTGTAAAATACTTTTGTGCTGTAATATAATTCTTTTCTGCTAGCTTACATTAACATTTTTATTGCACAATTTGACGTATCTTGATTTGTTTTTCATAACTTTCATATTTTGTGTCATGTTACACAACATGCATGTTTTAGCCGTTGGTATGCCCGAGCAGCTAAGTAATATCCTCTATATATGTAAAATATATACATTTTAAGCATTTAGATGACTTTTTATCAGCATTAGAAGACTTTTCCATGTTTGCATAGACTGATTTAAGCACTAGGGGGGGGGGTTTGGAAAATTCGAGTTAATTGCAAACCCAAGTCACAGTCAAGCTGGGTTTGCATAACTTTCAAGAATTCTCCCATCCCGCGGAGTGTTAAGATCAGGCTATGCAATCATGGAAAACGTGTGCTAATGATTTTAGAAAATATTATATTACTCCTTTGGGAAAAGCACAGAGCGTGACATGACAACCATGCGTACATAGTCTCATGCAAACACACATATTTTATCAAATTGAGAGCTAGAACACTATGTGAGTTATTTTGTAAATTAATTTTTTACTTTGCATTGCACTCATATCACTTCATTGTACCCAAAGTTGGATGGAATTGGCTGATAATAGAATACATGCAGGGCCACTTAGTTTCATATCATTTCAAGGAAGAAAGAATGTGGCTGTTGTCACATGCTTCGCTTCATCAAATAAAATAAACATAATTTTATTTAAATTATTATTGTTACTATTATTTTTGACAAGATAAAGGTTTTCTTTAAGAATGTATTAAGATAATGATTCATTAGGATTGATGGCTTTCACCATTTTCTTTCATATTACAACGTTATTAAGAATTAATTTAGTTTAAATTATTACTTATCACTAAATTACATTTCTTTTAGTTTGTTAACTGTTTCAAACTTGATGATTGATGCTGAGATTACGGCAAAATTGACATCTAGGTGATCTAGCAGTAAGGCAAGCTGTGTCATGTTCTTGTGCAAAGCAGTAGTGTATTAGAAAGAGGAAAGCTCTAATAATCTGAGATAATACGAGAGTGGTTTTCTTGCTCTTCAGATATGCACATGATGGTGGCAAATCCAGAGAAGGTACTTAAATTAAATCTTTGTGAGCTTTTGATAATGTCCTTGAGATACCAGTGGTTCATTGTGGAATAAAATGATGCATGGGTTTTTAAAAAAATGTAAATGCTCTGTTTATAGTGGAAGTGCACTCAGCTATCAAGCTAGTCACAGGCACCCCACTTTTAATGATCTAAAAGAACCAATTCAAACTTAACAGAAACATGATTAAGAACCCCAACTAGCAGGAGGCAACCAGTTGGCTATTTACAAAGCATGGTAGAGTTGAATCTAGGAAAACCAGAAACAAATCCAAACAACAGGTTAGAATGAGATTTGAACTTGGGGTAAAAGTATGCAAACCGAATGCCCTAACCGCTGGACCACGCTGCTTCCCGTGACTTTTGTTTAAATCAATGCCTGTTTCTTTCTTCTCTTACTTGTTTTTTGTTAAACCATTCATTCCTCAGGCACCCCAGGATTTCCCCAGTTGATGAGTAAAATCATGTGATGTTAGACAGTAAAATCTTCTGGCGTTAGACAGAGTAAAATCTGTAAAGTCTTTTTGTTTTCATGGTCAAATATTATTAATCCCTCCTACGTGATTTAGTTTTTTGCACATGTACTATCTGACTGTTTCTGAGATTACATTTTTAATTTCACACAGAGTTTGTTTCATTTGTTAACCTTATTGTGGGGTTGAGGGTTTGCTTTGTGAACATCTCCCCCTCATTTTACAGACTAACCATAACTTTTGTCTATGATTTTCCCTCAACTCACCATCCACACACACACTATTCCCCATAATTACCTACTGATTAATGAATGTTTTAATTAGTAGAGAGAAACCCCTTCTTGTAAGGCGGATTCTTCTAAAAACACCAACTAAGACAGCCACAAAGGTTACTAGGTTATCTGCTACATCATGTATTCATATTAAACAAAAAGCGTTAGACGGAGTGAAATCTGTAAAGTCCCACTCCTAGGAGTCAGTGAGTTCATTAATGAACTTTAAGAAGAAATCTTGGCTTCAGAAAGGTTTAGAAATAAGTTTTTTAAAAAAACAAGTTGTACAGTACATACATGTACATACATGTATTTTTGTCATAACTTAATGCCAGTCTCAGGAATGAACAGCTTCACTTCGACAGCTTACTGGCTAATTACCCTTGCATAAAGCAGGCAACAATACAGCTCAGTAGCATAATCACAAGGATCATGCACACTGTCAAAAACTGTGCCAAATTAAAAAAAAACCTTGCTGTCATGTTGCAGTATGCAGCTTGTCCAAAGGAAAAAATATCAGTGACTGTCTGTCCCTTCTGTATGCTTTAGGAGGTGAGGCTGGTGTAGTGGTTATCATCCCAATCTTCCACCTCTCCAATCACATGTGGGCTGAGTTTCAAAAGATTCCCAACCCAATTCAGTGTTATTCTCTGAGTACCATATTTACTTGAATAAACGCTGCGGCGCTTATTTAATTTTTCGTGCCACAAGTGTGGCACTTATTCGAGGGCGGCGCTTACTTAAACATTGTACCAGACAAATTTACTTTTTCTATATTTTTATTCAACGGTAATTTGACAGTAAATCTAGAATCACGAGAGAAATTCACTCTGTGAAAAAACCCGAGAGTTTCATGATAACGAAAGCGAAAATATCAGCAGTGAGAGCGAACTCCTTGTGGTTGTGGAACAATTTATAGTGTTTTTCCTGGTTATACGAAATTCCTCGAATAAGCACCGCATTGGGGTGCGGCCCTTATTCGAGGGCGGCGCTTATTAACTTTTTTGTCCCAGATGCAGTGCTTATTCGAGTAAATACGGTACTCCAGTTTTTCTTCCTTGTCAAAATCCAGTCCAAGCTACTGTAGTTACATGTATGTAACTGTTCCTGCTATGTCTTGCTGTGGTTTTGTGCTCTTGGATCAATCAATCAATCTGAATGGAGCTGTGGGTTCAAATCCCACTTCTGACACCATGTTATAATGTAGCGCAGTTGTGCACAAATGGGTAATTAAAGTGTTTTATTCTGATTCAATTGAATCTAATATTGTATCATGTAATGTTGCGGTCAAAACAGTGACAAGCAAGCAAGGCATCATGGCGTCGTTCGTCCATGTGCTTCAACTGTTGGTCATCAAGTCATTCGATTGAAAGACAGTTTTGTTGCTCGCGCACTCGTTGGTAAATTTTTATTGTCTATAAGTGGACAGACACATAAATTTATAATTTATGCGAGGATGATGCGGTATTGCTTGCGTCAGATTGAAGTTTCTCGCATTTTTGTCTCGCGTTCTTCTTGTGTTTTGACTTCATTTTGACCCCTCTGCCCTTTTGTTATTGTAAAAAACAAATTGATGTCAGTTTTTCATGTGTCTGTCCTGTTATTGACAATGAATTTCATCATAACATTGTCAAAGTAGTCTGTGGATCCACTGACGGCTATCGCCTCGCGGATCCACAGCTACTTTGACAATGTTATGATGAAATTCATGATCAACAAAAGGACAGACGCATGAAAAACTGACATCAATTTGTATGTTTTTTGGTGCAATTTCATTGCACTTTCCCCTTTACGAATCAGTCCCACTGGAAGTAGATCTAGAGTAGACCTTTTTTTTTCTTCCTTTTATCTCTTTATCTCTTCCTTTTCTTCTCTTTTATCTCTGTTGACCCCTGAGAGTGAGATTATACAGACTTTTACTCTGTCTAAAGCCAGATGATTTTACTCGTCAACTGTGGGCGTCCTAGGGCATTTGAGGTGTCGGTGGGTTAACTACGGTGGCCTTAACAGCTGACTGATCGTGAGGATTATGATCATGACAATGATTATACTGCTCCTAAAAATTAATTCTCTTCAGCATTTAAGGACGGTGCCTACTATTGTTATTGCGCATACGCTCTGCACATCTCGAAATACTCGAGTTTCCTATCGTTGATGCATTACATTACATTACATTACATTACATTACATTACATACTTAATTGACTGCTCCCATAGGGGCTTTTCAGGGCCAATGAAACACAATGAAACGACGGAACAGAATAACAGCAACAACAACTATTAAGAAACCCAACTGGCCAGAGGCAAACCAGTTGGCTATTTACAAGTGCAGCTGGGAAGTTGAACCAGGGACTACCAGGATCAAATTCAACGAGTGGTCAGACCGAGTCTTGAACCCGGGATCTCTGGATTTCAAGGCAAACACCCTAACCACTGGGCCACACTGCCTCCTGCTTACTGATACAGGGATATTTTTGCATGGTTTAAAACTATCGGGAGAAAGTAAATCTTAGTAAGTGCTCTTGGTATCCAAAAAGGAAATTGGGGGTAACCATGCATTTTTGAGAGATAATTAAGCTTGAATTTGAGAAAGAACACCATACATTGCTTTGTATTTTAAAGCTTTTTACAAATATTATTCACGAATTATCTTTGGAAAATGGGTGGTTACCCCCGATTTTCTCATTGGATTTCAATAACACTTGTTAAGGTCTACATTTCCCTCATAATCATAAACCTGGGCAAAAATACCTTTGAATTAGTAGGCCCCTTCTTTAAGATTGCTATTAATTTTGTTTTCCAGTGGGTGGATGACATGGCCAGTGCTGGGGCAAACCAATACACTTTCCACATAGAGGCAACAGACAAGCCACTTGAATTGATTGAGCAGATAAAAAAGGCAGGAATGAAGGTTGGAGTTGGAGTGAAGCCAAACACACCTGTTGAGTCTGTTCTTCCCTTGGTCAACCTAGTTGACATGGTGCTCATCATGACAGTGGAGCCCGGATTTGGTGGACAAAAATTCATGGCAAATATGATGCCAAAGGTAAGAGAAAATGCCAGCAGTTGTAGGGTTGGGAAGAGGACTTTTCCCTTGCATTGTACTTCACAACAGTGCAAACGTCTTAGGTCTCCACGTGATAAATTCTTTGTATCACTCTCTAGCAATGTTGCACAAGTTCAAGACTTAGTAAGTTCAAACCCTTCTCCACTTCAACTCGGCATAAAATTGAGTACACAGATTAAAAATAATTTCAAATTAAGATTGTGTGCTCTAAACAATAATAATAATTGCTTCATAACTTTTTGCTCAAAGCCTTCCTAGGATGACTGCATAAGTGCTAGGAGGAACGAAGAGGTCAGTCTCCTGTGGATGTGACAGGGATGGAAGAAGGCACGTGCTACCCATGGTACAACTTGTATGGACATCACATTTTGGGGGATCTAGTGAAAAATTAACAGAGACTGCATTGGGAAGAAAAAATTGTTACCCCCACGAGGTTTGGTTCAGTGTGGAATGTGATTCTCATCTTAATTTGTTCTTTTACCAAGGTGAAACATCTTAGAACCAATTACAAGGTTTTGGATATAGAAGTGGATGGAGGCGTGGGAGAATCGACAATTGAAGTAGCGGCTCAGGTGAGCACATTTAATTATGCAGTTGCTAGACACTGTACCTCAGTTACATGTACATGTAGCTTCTAAAATTAAAGCTTCTCTGTGGCACAAGATCCTCAAGGACCTCAAGGACCTCAAGGAAGGGTGAATGGGGCAGGGCAAATGTGCAAATGCACAGTGATGCAAGATGAAAAATTAAAAGGTCCCTTGGCAGTTATTTTCATTCTGGGTTAAACCATGACATTTGAAGTACAAAGAGAGAGATTGAAAATTTAATTGACACAAGGCCTACGGTTTATTGCCCTTTCCCGACCATTGTATGACTTGACAAGCAACAGGTTATAGGTGGCCTGTCCATGTCCCACATCTTTATCCATATCCAAGTTGAATTTATTCATGGGTGAGACACTTCCACTTAGTCTGTTTCCAGACATTTGTGGTCTGAAGTACATAAAGTAAAAAAAAAAGGTAAAGTCTCTGTTACGAGCCTAGTAGGAAGGCCCATCAGGTAGGTGCTTATCTTCCGTTTCCGTAGCATGAAGGGACTACAGTAGGAGTATTTCTACTCCCCCCCCCCCCTTCCCGGATGGGATGCTAGTCCATCACAGGGCTATCCCCAGCATTTCACTGGTACCCATTTATACACCTGGGTGGAGACAGGTACTGTGAGAGTAAAATGTCTTGCCCAAAAACAACACGAGGACTCTAACCATGAGGCCAGTGCACCTCCCATGAAGTACATAAAGTGTAGGTCCTAAAAAGCCTTCAAGGTTTTTACATTGCGCATGCTACGCATATATAGAATGTACTGGTTAGAAAATCCATGAATTGAAGGCATTTGTGGTCCACATGCCACTAATGTTTATAATGTCTGGTACATCTGTTTGATCAAAATTGTTTACCATCAACTCCTCACCTACTGTCCAGTCTTTTTCTGTTCTTTACCCCAGGAATTCCAAATCAACATTATGCTGTGGTCTTATTATTTCCGTTTTATTTGTCAGGCCGGTGCCAATATGATTGTATCAGGCAGTGCAGTCATCAAAAGTGATAAACCAAAGGAGGTGATTGACACCCTGAGAGCAGTGACGGAAAAATGGATTAAGATAAACAATGAAGCTTGTAATTAATGCAGGGAAAAGGGGGTTAGTGTCAAATTCTTAATAAGTGATGTATGATTTCACGGGCTGAGGTAAAACTGGAGGCATGCAAAGCAGGCTTGATCTATTTGTTCTAATATTTCAGATCAAGTTTCCGATGGGAAAAGGAAAATGCGTTCAGGGGTGTCAATGCAAAAAAGCTGGGTTAGCTACTCGATGAACCTGGCAGTGAGTTTGGAAAGCAAGGTTTAAGGGAAAGCTCATTTAATATGAAGAGGGGGGGGGGGGAATGAAGATATTGAGGGGGGGGGCTCCGAAAAATTTTAGACACTCGTAGGGGGGGCTCTGAAAAAATTGTTGGGCTAGGAGGGGAGCTCCAAAAATTTGTATACTTCAAAACCAACACATGACATCATCATACAGATTGGATGGTTTTCAACTCGACAATTTAATGACCTGTGCAACTCAGCTATAACAAATGTAGTCTCAGTAATTATTACACTCTTTGTTCATCCCAAAAATGCTTTAGAAAATTTGAAAAATTAGAAATGCGCAGGGGAGCAAAGGAATTGGAGGAGGAGGGGGGGTCTACCTTCGAGTTTCAATATCTTCATCCCCCCTTGTCACATTAATTGAACTTTCCCTAACAAAACCTTTTTCCCCTCAATGGCTTGGTTGAATTTCAGCCACATACATCCCTGTATGATTATAGTGAGATATCACTGTGACAGTAAATGATAATTATTTAATTTCCACCTTGCTTTATTTTTCCTACTCCTCTTGCAATAAATAACACAATTTTGTATTTGAAAAAAAAGAAATTGATTTAAATAATCTAAACTTAATGAAATATTATGCCAAGTACTTTCCACAAACCCATCAAGTTTGAAAGAAGGGTTTGTTTTAAATTAATACTGGCAAAGTAAACTACACAATCTTATGCCAAAAACAATTACACACACTTGGGTATTACAATGCAAGAGGTGACGTATACATATGGAACAATAAATCTGTAACATAACAAGTTCACATTAAGTGTCATCCTGTTTTAAGAACAGTTGTTGGTATATAAGAATGATAAATTCTGAAGCCTAGTTTAAAATACAGTAATCACATGTAGGGAAAAGAACCTTAATACAATGAATCGCTATGATATCACATTAAATTCCCTGGTCATTTGGCACCTTGTCAAATGAGGTTCCATTGTTTTTCATACAGAAAACGTTTTCCATTCTTTGCTTGCAGCATTCTCTTTATTCGTCTATTGCAATGTTTCTACTTGAAGACCAACAACCTAGGTATCCCCTGTGTTTTCATCTCTGTTTAAGTTATTTATTGTTTATCTTATTTATCACTAATTGTCTTCTTCTTTAGTCGTCCTCCTTTTGTTCATCTCGTAACATGTACCTGAAAAATTAAATGCAGACTCAAGTTTGTAAACTTTATTGCACAGTTTTTCAACAAAAGGAAACAAGCATATTACAGTTGGTATCCCTGTGGGCAGGCCAAGGAATGTAACCGATGCTGGAGGTGCCCTGGTTACAACACACACCTCACTCACACTACTTAAGTAGAGTATCCAAATAAGAAATCAGGGGCGCTTTCCATTTGGAAAACCCAGTAAGGTCAATCAAAGGATTTGGGTAAACCTCACCAAGTGGTCCTAAATTTCCAGAATAGACCTCTTTACAGTTGTATCCTTAGTTACCTGGCCTTTAAATGAAAGTGAGACTGGTGTTGACCTTGTTATGATACAGACCTCCCTCCTTTTCTTATTTTAAAGTTGTTGTTGTCATGCTAATGAGTAAGACTTTGCATAAGAAAAGCAGTGAGGTTTCTATCAAAACAAGGTCACATCCAGGCTCACTTTCATTCAGAGGCCAGGTAACTAAGCACACAACTGTAAAAATGGACTGTCCCAGAAGAAATCCTATCCCACTGTTTCATTCTTCCTTGTGCGCAATTGCTGTTTACATTTTGGGACAATACTCATTGATGTGATTGGTTTCGAGCAGCAAACTGGAAAATGCTGTTCCATTGCCACATGAAATTATCAACCTTCTGGTTCGAACGGAAAGCACCCCAGGTCATACACATGTAGGTTCAACTCCTGTTTGCTTCAGACTACTCAAAAGCTCTCATAAAATATTCAACTCTTTGTAATGCACGCTCCTCCTCTATCGTTGAATAGTAAACATTAATTTACATAACAAAAACTGAGCTTCAATTTCATCTCCAAGCCTGATGTTACTGAGTACCATAAAACCCTTCGTCCCCTCAACATCCAAGAGTACTAATAATTTCTTCCTTAAAGCTTGCAAAATGAGACTTGTTCGCGTGGCAGCCATGGAAATAGATTTTGCACCCCAAGCCTCGAGTTGAAATGCTTGGGAACAAGTTTCAATGGGGCAAAACAAAAGTTTTCAATCCCTCAGGACTCAACATGGCCGCTGTGTGATTAAGGCCCATTGAGCCGACACACTGGTGAACCAATATAAATTTTAATGAATGGTTCTCTGATGAAAAACTGTCTGAAATTTAAAGATGCAACTACACGTAAGAATGATAAATTGGTCATACACTCCAAGACTGACAATAAAATAAAGTACAGTTCTTGTAACCAATGTTAGTCTAGTTGTGTAACAAAGTTAATGATGGGAAAGTCGATCATACCATTCAGTGATGGGACTGGATAAATCAATTTTACTGAGATCAAGCAGAACCTGAAGGAAAAGAAGAGAAAGCAGTACAATATTTAGAAACCTTTGTCAGAGAATTACATAAGTATTGTGATCCTCCCACAGTCTTGCTTATGAGAGAGAGACAATACACGTATATACATGTAACATGGATGAAAATTTGAAATTGACATTGCATCATTGAAATGCATTGCTCGTTTAAGCTCTGGCATTGCCACAGATTTAGTTCACATTCGATTAAAATTACTGAAAGATTTTGATATTTTGGCATCTAAATTAATTATCCTGGACATGGATGGAGAACAATGTTTTAAATTATTAGGAACATGTAAAAATAAAGAATTGAAATGTTGATCTGGCACAAACTGTTTTTTTAAGAGTCTTATTCATGTATGCATGTACATTATGTATATTAAAATGGATGGATCAAGATAAAAAAAAATAAATAAATAATTGCAAATTATTTGAGATGCAAATACGGCATTATATTGGCAGAGTTGGTAGAAAGCATATTCTCATAGTCTTCCCAAAATGAAAATATACTTTCTCTCTATTCACTCGTCGCACGGTGGCCATATTGTCCCAGGAGACCAAAGAGCTTTGTTTTACCACGCCAAGCCTCGCAGTGGAAACCATGGGGGTGAAGCTTGGCATGGCGAAACAAAGCTTTTTTGGTCTCCCGGGACAATATGGCCACCGTGTGACAAGCAAATGGCAGGTTTCAGACCAGAAACACACAGCGTTTTCTCGTTCAAGATACAGAATGCGAATCACTGTTACTATAATTATCTGAATACATGTAGTACCCATAGGTTCTCTCAATGCTTCAGCAATCTTACCTGTCCCATTGAGGTTTTGCTCTTGGAAAAGAATGACACATTATTCTTCACAGTGATGTCCAGGGTGCGCTCCTTTAGCTGATCCTCTGGAACAAACCAATCAAACCTGTAAAACAAAAAAAGACAAAATGCACAGTCTTCATCTACTATATCGTAAGGAGACACCCAAAGAAATTTGGTGTCTTATTCCACTCCCAAAATTTTCCCTAACCCATTGACTTCGGCCCCAAGAGTGATTTATATAAATTCTCTCCTCACAAGCTAATGATACATTGTTAAGCAGCCCAGTGATGGGAATAAAGAAATTGATCACCAGGGTTTCCTTGTCTCGATATACAGTGTATCCTCAAATTCCCATAACTGACATAAAAAGTACTGTATGGCAGTCAGTAAGGAGAATTGACAGTCAGGTCTTGGGAGCAAATAGTCATTGTGAATAAACAAACAGTAACTTCAGGTGTCTGTTGATGAGGACTTAGTCATTAAGTGGTCAAAATGAAAACTCAGTGGATAAAGCATAAAGCATTCTCACAGGTGCATTACACATCAATAGTTGTATTTCAAATTTGAGAGCTATGATATCGTAGACCCCGCAGATCCGTGGAACACTTTGTCTACGAACAACCTAGAGGAACGACTTGGCTCCCAAGACGTTTTGTTGCCCAGTGAGTTGAGCTTCTTGCCGGAGACTCTGACTTTCAGTTGTCCTTTTGCCAATTGCCAGGCAATCAGCACAATTTTCACAATGAATGTAAGCCCCATACCAAGATTTATGTTCACAGCCACTAGAGACCTTACGCAAGGACAACGACGACGACGCCAACAAGAATGTTGTCTCAAAATATTATTTCTCGTTATTGTAACAATTTCATGATAACTCCCAAGCCATTCGGAATGGAAAGTGTTTATCAACATTGTGATATTGTGGGATTAAAATTGGTATGAATGGTGTGGTTGTTTGGGAAGAAAATTAAAAGATTTCCTCAGGTTCTCACATCCTCAAATTTAGTCAATTCACGTCGTTGTCAGGACAAGGACGGCAAAGAAATGTACCAAAATGCAAAACGCACCTACAGGGTATGCACAGCCTTTGTTTTTGTTCATTAAGCCAATTTTGTTTTGTGGCGTTTTCGGAGCCACCGCCGTCGTTGTCCTATCGTAAGGTCCATATTAAAGCACTGCCCACAATGAACCCAACTTTTCTGTGAGAGATTGCTTATTCATTTACTGATAGATGAGTTGTTACACTCCAATATTATTTGAATTTATCAAGACCCCTCAACATGTTGAGTTCACCCCTTTGCCTTTTCGCCACCTGACAAAGTTTTCATTTCAAACACAGCAAAGACAGGTGATCAACAATGATAAACCATGCCACTCAGCTTGTGAACATTGGGTATGTACATGTAAGACAAGGGAACAAAACAATCTTAGCCCAAGGAATAAAATGAAATACATGTAACCACTTACGTTTCATCAAATACTGGTTCAAGTGTGTTTTTCTTGACATCAGTACGTCTACGGCCACTGCGAGACTTGTCAGGAAGCAGGTAGGCTCGCACGTATGGGTCAGACAGACCATCTGAATCACATGCCAGCAATTTCCTGTTTGTAGAACAGAAAAAGTTCAATTGGAAATACTGTATGTTGCACCATAGTAATTTCTTTCCAGAGAACTATAATAATAATTATTTAGACTTGCAGGTACAAAATCTGACTCCCTGGAAAAGCATGGAAACATTCAAATCAGCATCAAATTTTGACGATAATTGAGAAAATTGTACCTTGCTTGATGGACCATGACCTCCAGCTTGCTACCCTGTTTATTGTATCGTGTTGTGAGGCGAATGTCACCAGAAACTGTCCTGTTGGTGGAATAAAAACTACGTTGTTCACGAGGCAATATTTCAAAACTGATTTTGATGACTATAGGGTGTTGTTGAGATTCGGCCTTTTATTGGCATCTTTTAATAACCCTTTGACATCCAAACCGGCCTAAACCGGCCAGACAATTTTATTCGTCAATGGGGAACCCCCGAGAGTCAATGGCTTAAATTTGGTCTCAATCATCATCGTGATTTTGGGAGACCAAGCTGAGTGAAGGAATTAATTTAAAACTTTAAAACTTCATCTGTGACTCATTTGACAATCTGTGTGACCTATGACTTAATGAGTAGAAGTTTGAGAACACAAGTGTGACTGGTTCCACTTAAAAGTACATGTAGTTTCATCCATAAAGTATAACTCATTGTTCTGAGAAGAAATCAATAATAAACTATAGGGTGAACAGGGATGGCACAGTGGTGAGAGTAATGGTGTCCCACTAATGTGGCCCGGGTTTGACTCCTAAACTTGGCATCACATGTGGGTTGAGTTTGTAATGGTTCTCTACTTGCACTTTGTTACTTCAGAAAAGGTTTTAGAATCAATCATATATCAAGAAGTGCATTCGATGCTCAAGCAGCTGAAAATTCTGAAACTCAGTGACACTTATCGATCTCAAATTGGCAAGTTTATGTTTTCTTTTAAGAAAGGCCTCCTTCCTGATGCATTCAATGAAATGTTTTTGCTGACTAATCAAATTCATCATTATAATACTAGAAACTCCAATGCCTTTTACTTATTTTCTTGTTGAACAAATATCCAACAGTTTGCAATACACATTCAAGGACCTAAATTGTTTAATTCTTTCAATACAGAAATTCAGAATGCTGACAGTTTTTCTCAATAATAAGTCTACATTAAAAACTTTCCTCCTGAACTGACTTCCCCTTATTTTGTTTGTGTTCTTGCTTTTTAACGTACCTAAATGTGTTTACAAATTAAATAAGACATGCCTAAAATTATCATTTTATAAGTTTTTTTTTCTTGAGGTGCATGTAGCCTGAATAAGCCCTAATGGTTTCTATATGGGCATCCTCGCTTTATGCTTTTCTTTTATTGATTATTTAATATCTCTTCTAGTTTAATATATATTTATTTTGTAATTTAAAATAACAAAAGTGGCAACAATAAACTGAAGCTGAAACCAAGAGTATATTCTCTGGGTACTTTGGTTGGCCTTCTCGTCAAAAGCCAAACTACAATTTGATCTGATTTGATTTGATTGATTTCTGTACAGTAGCCCCAATTAGTGCTTCTGTGCTAAAATAAGTTAATTAACAATTATTCGCCGCAGGCGAAGTGATTATCAGTGAATGTTCACCGATAATCACTGAGCCTGAGGCGAATAATTGTTTTGGTATAAATACACAGGTGATTATTTCAAAAAAGAGAAAAAAAAAAACATTTCAACGCCAAATCATCTTCAACTTACAGTGGCAAAACGACTACTGGCAGCCATTTTGTCCGTCGAGGTGATTATCGGCTGATAATCCGAGATAGCGAGCCAATGAGAGCGCGCGATTTTGTATAATCACTTGTGTATTTATACTAAAGTTCATTAACAAGAGCTGGTTTAAATGTGCTTGTTTAAGGCATGCTCCTTTAAAAACTTGCACAGAATAAAAAATGAAACATGAAAATTCATCTCATGCTCAAAATCTCATGCTCAAAATCTGAAAGGCCAGAATGTCAAACCTTCGGCAAGGTCAGTTTAATTACAACAAAATAGCAAACCAAACCAAAACAAATTTGCGAATTAACCCTTTGACACACAAGCCGGCCTGAACTGGCCAGACTTACTCTGTCTAACGCCCAACGATTTTACTCATAAATGGGGAACCTCTGGGAGTCAATAGGTTAAATTGAAAAGACAAAAAAAATACCAAAAAGAGACAGTAAAGGAGCTTTGATCATTACTACCTTTGAATCTTTGGTGCCGTTTTTCTTCGTCTCACAGTGTTACCCTCGCTAGGAGCCAAACAAAAGCAGAAAAAAATGCAGCGTTTTAGGTGACCTTTATCTGATGCAAGACTGGGAAGGCATGCAGCATGCAGACAGTGGGGAAGAATGAGTTTTAAAAAGGACAGGTTAGTACTGTACATGCAGATACCATGTTCTTGGTTATTGTCTATTAGGAGAAAATTGGTGTAGTTAGTACATGCAGAAATAATGTTAGTTTAACTTACAACTGAACAATACAAGGAGGTTATTTTTGAGCATGGAGTTATTTAACCCCACAACTTTGCATCCATCATGCTGAAACTGCAATTATTAATACAGGGTTCATGCTGCATTTTGTCTATAAATTTCCAGGTGTATTCAAGGAATTTTCAAGAACCAAAAATTGAGTTTTCAAGGAGTGTTTGTTAGAGGATTTCTATGTCATTACATCATGTTTCAGTGTTTTCTTTGGTGAAATTAAGGCCTATCTTGATATTATTCTTTCCCATATCCTGAACGTTAAGTGCATGCACAGGCATTTCAATTTTTGCATTTTATCTTTCCTCAATAGTCAAATAGTTGGGCTCATTTTTTGGACTGTCCCTTTAACTTCAACAATTTTCACCCACGCAGTTTCCCACAAAATCCTTTTTTTCAAGGGCTTTTCAAGTGCCCTTGAAGTCCAAAATTTAATTCCAGGGCTTTTCAAGGACTTCAAGGAGCAGCACGAACCCTGTTAATAGTAAAATAGGAAGAAAAATAGCCTAATAGTATGTGCATGCACATGCAGTTATTTAGTTTACGAAACTATAATGAAATACGTGTTAGGTTTTTGGTGTTTGTAGTGCAGCAGTGCAATTTCTTTGATTGATTTACATTTTAACTTTACAATAAGGATGCAGAAAAATGTAGTGGGAAGTTTGCTGCAACTTGTGCTGTTATGACAACATAATCATGATGAAGATGACAATGACAAGGTGGAGGAGAAGGCGGAGAAATCATTATCATAACATCAAATAATCAATGATCACTTAAGGTTGTCTCAAAATAAAATAATAAAATAATCCATAAATGAACTGGTACAGCTGTCATTATAGCTTCCTTCTACTGGTAATAAAGTAAAAAGATGTTGTAAAAAGTTAAATTCTGTCAGTTGGAATAGCGCATTGAAAAGAAGTCCTACAGTGAACAACGTTATTGAGGAACTACACTGTACCTTGACATTCTCATCAATGGAATTTGAAATTAAACTGTGACAGAACAACAAGCAGACATGTGTGACATTTGTGATATAAAGCTCTGTATGTGACTCACCTTTCCTTGCTGCGTGGAATTTCACCCACACTCTCCCCATGAAGCTCATCTTCTGCAATCATGTCAGGTTCATCAGTGTCGCCCTCCTCCTCATCTGAGGTGTCATCATCTTGCGTAAACAAGGCCTGAAACAAAATCATCATCCTCATTGTCAAGATCATCATCATCATTCCCCCACCATGCCCTCCAGCTCCTCCCTGTCCCCTCCCACCCACCATTTACAGAAAACCAGAGTACCACATCATAGCTAACATCATCAGTGAGAATCAAATTTGAAGTTGGCAGTTGGTTTGAGTTGAGTAATCAACTGTTGTTATTGTCAAATGATTTTTAATTAACCTCAGGGTGAAAGAATCTCTCTTTAACTTCAATTACTGCTTTAAGGGAAAAACCTGTGTTGTGGCTGTCAGTACTGATTTAAAACCAAGTAATTTTTGTTACTTGATGTAATGAATGAATAATACATGGTATATTTTTTTTAAAAACAGGGTTAAACATGAAGACATGTACTCTCCTTTATTTAGAAACTGATGTTACTTTTTTCTCAAGCCCAAGTGGGCGGAAATCTGCAAATCCAGCAATCTGATTGGCTCTGGGAGCGGGCGGAATTTTTCTATCTTGCCCGCCAAACCAGGCAGAATCCTAGTCCTGGTTGCGTGAGCTTGTGTAATGACCTTAAATTTCTGTCTTGTGACAAGGAATCAGTTTAGGTACAGAAGTAAAATTAGTGCTTCAAAACAGATTTTTATTCGAGAAGAGGCATGGAAATAGAATTCCAATAAAACTATTTCTCTTTGAAACGTTCACTTTGTAAGTCGCTTACTGTATTCACTATCAAGCGTGGTGCAAGTCAACATTTAAAAAAGTGATTTCAAAGAGGAAGAGAGAGAGGCGAAAAATAAATTAAGTTATTTACCATCTAAGGGTTGGTCTGTATGGTGAAAAACTGTGATCTCGGTCTTGAAAAAGCTGCATTTTTAAGACCTCGGTCACAGTTTTTTGCTATACAGACCTTCCAGCTTGCAAATAACACATAATTATTTATTGAACTATAAACAATAAGCATATACATGTACTTTCAATTGACATTTAGACATCACAGTAGCAATAAATGAAAATCTTTGCTTATTATAAAATGCTTGATTCTACACTTGACTCCTGTTGTTGGATTTCTAATGAAATATTATTCATAAATCAATACAAACCTTATATGATATTATTATACATGTACTATATCTTATCTACGAGGCATTTCTTTGTGTAAGACTCGCTTGTGTAACTCTAGTCAATTTTAAGTGTATTTTTGTTCACTTTGTTGTGAGAGCCAGTCATAGTGTAAGTGGCCCACCTAGAATAGCAATGTTACAACTGTGGGCCACCATGGTCTTGTTTCTCAAGCATTATCCTTTACCACCTCGACGTCAACAAAACTGCATGACTGACCTTCAGTGTTATTTTGCAGGCCAATGTGCTGTTATGTCCTGACTCTTTTAGAGGAAAATGCTGCTCCATTGACATGTCCTCACTTTTTATCAGCTTAGACAGTGGGAATTCCAGCTTGCCAATGTTCTTTTCTTTTTGGCTGTCAAAGATCTGTCAGGGCACAATACAACATAATAACATGATTTAATACTATTCTAATCTTTGGCTTGAAAAGATAAACAAGATGTCATTCATATCATTCAATAATACGTTATGTTAGTCCAGAACACAAAATTTAACAATATATTGCAAATCCAGTTTGTGGTCATGATTATGGGATGTGAACCCAAAGAATGATAAAACCACATAGCTCTTAACAACTGCATATATTTCACTGGATTATTGGTATAGAATAGAGTGGTATTGTGTTTAGGGTTAGGATTCATTGTTTCTGTTGTATATTTAATTAACCTGTTGACACCAATTAAAGAGTGACAATTATAGATTTTTTACTCTGTCTAATGTCACTGATTTTACTCAACAATGGGGGTCGCTTCATACATACATACATACTTGCATACATACATACTTAAACCTTTCACCCCTAAACTGGGCCTAAGCCTGCCATACTTAGTATTTTACATGTCTAACACCAGAGTATTTTACTCTGTTGAATGCCAGACAATTTTACTCGTCAATGGAGAAACCCCAGGAGTCAATGGGTTAATAATTGACTACTCTCGACCAGAGCTTTTCAGGGCTAACAAAAGACACAATCAACGAAATGACATAACAGAACAACAACAACACCTGTTAAGAATCCCAGCTAGCCAGAGGAAAACCAGTTGGCTATTTACAAGTGCAACCAAGAAGTTGAACCAGGGACTACCAGGAAAAAATTCGAGGAGTGGACAGAACGGAGCTTGGATCTCAAGGCAAGTGTCCTGACCACTGGGCCACACTGCCTCCCCCAAAAGGGTTTAAGGGTTAAGTGTATTTTTGGGTGTAGTGTTTCCTGAACCAATCAAGAGCCATTGTAACAGCTACGTTCTGACCCCAGAGAATCCATGAGTGTAAGGAAAAAAAAGACCACAAGTTTGGATGAGTTCGGGATGATGTGTACACTTTACCTCGATATCCACTTCTTGGTATTTCGGATCATGGACCAAGAAACGGAATGGTTCCTCCCACACTGGGCTGACAGAATCCTGAATGGTCTACAACAAAAAACCATCATGATGTATTTAATAGGACAATAGTGCAACTTTTGGAGAGCATATTGTCTATGGTACTTGTGACCGAAGCACAGAAATGGCGCAAATTATTGCTGCCCTATGGACCACAAATAAACAAATTACCCACTTTTAGTCATGTCGTTAGCATCAGCATCATGATTTGGAAGATGGAAGCTTGTCCATTGACCACAAAAAGTGGAAAACCTTAGATCAGAAAACACATTCCCCTAACTCAAACTTTGGGATGGTATCTCTAAGGATCTGATTGGTGAAAATCTTCTCAACCAATCAGACCCAGGAAAGCAAATACATACAGCCCCCTTCACTTCTTGACATTTTTCTCCCTGAATGAAAGTTTTAGATAGGGCAGTTACCTATTTTTTCTGTGTATCGGTACAAATAATATTAAAATTTCTTTAACTATGCAAGTTCCCCCTGTGAATAACTGCCCACCACAAAATGCCCCTGCCCTTAACGTTTGAAGCACCTACATGTAAGTACCCTTCCTCGAATTAGCTCCTAACTAAAAGAACCAAAATGAGGCAGAGGTGTGCCAACAATACAACACTGCTGCATGACGTTTACCTTGCTTTTGAAGGTGACATTCCCCACCGTAAGTTTGCAGAATGCACTGGTTGTGCCACGAGCCGCGTTGGTAACCTTGAAATATATATATTTTAAATATAATGTAAATTATCCACAATATTGCACATTGCACAAATCAAATAAACAGAAGTAACTCTATTAGTTGGTGCTCTTACTTTCAGGGCTAGAGAGAATTACCACTTTAATCCTCATTGACTTTAGACTTATGTTTCAACTTTCCTTCGATCTATTTCACCATAATTTTAGCATTCAATACTCATTAACTGCTGCATTGTGCACAAAGTAAAGGTTGGGTGACTGGTTGGGCTTCCACTCTTGGACGCCAAATCCTAGAGCGAAACCACTTGTGTGGCTGCCAAATCCTGGCAATCCAGCTGTGATCCCCTACTCCAAAGGGGAAGGAAGCAGTCACCCGTCACACTGATAAAGTCAGTGAACAAAAGGAGAAACAAAAAATGAAGTTAGCCCACCAGACACCAGCAATCCTTGAGAACTCACTCAGCACAACACAAAATGCTATAGAATGCATTCAACAAATGAAGCAATCAATGTTTTTGCTGAGGTTATTCTTGAAAATGGAGCACAAATCAGGGAAAAATGTCCAGGGAATGTTTTTTAAGTTCACCTCTATGCCATTCCTGAAATAAATTTCAGTCAATTTTAAAAAAGGAAAAAGATGCCCTAAAATCTGACATGAGACAAGATATACACTCAGCCCTCCAATTGAGGACCGGTTAAACTAAGAGTAATCATTGATTGTGAAGTTTGTTCGTTAGGAGACTTCTGGAGGTTCAGGAATCACTGGACAGGCTGAGATGCCCTAAAGACACTTTAAAAAGTTTAACACCATGTTTTGATGTCTCCATGTCATCATTTTCCAGTGACCTTGAACTTAGCACAGCTCTACTTACTGGAAGATTCTTAGCAGAGTCAAGTTTGACAAACAAAGCAGCTGTTGCCAAAGTTTCCTCTCCTACAACGGCTTTTTCAGGCTGTAAAAAAAAAGGAAGCAACAAAAGAGTATATTATTGTAAGCTGATTCTCGTTTTAAATGTCATTGACTAATGTCATTTTTTCAAATTGTTTTAACCCAACTAGACACACTCATTTCTGTTCACATGCTCAAAGCTTTAAGAAACACTTTCCCTAGGTAACGTTATGTTACCCTCCCACGGTTCAACACCCAACCACATGATTTTGCAATAAATAATATTGACTACATAATATTTATACACTATAGCTCTCAAAAGGTCATTAAATAGCAAATGATAAACAAGTATTTTCTTTCTTTCATCAAATTGCAGGAAAACTCTAAAAAAATCCAATTACATTTCAGGGCAAAACAAAGCTGAATGCCAGGCTGTCTGAGTCAAACTCATACCATAAACCAAAAAAACCCTGTAGGTTTCATGGACACTTGAGAAATAACCAACAACCAACTTCTGCCATGAATGTAAGAAACACTGGGGTAAAACAGGCCTAAAAACCTTTAAGTTCACTTTGCTTTGACAATCAAGATCGCTTTGTTTGTTGCTGAAGGTTGGCTCAATAAACTAAAAGTTAAGGCCCTGCAGTCGGACAAAATAACTAAATCGAAAAAATAAATCACTTTGGAACATTGCATTATGACGTCTTTTGTAGGTGCCTGGTACTTACCTGGGTTAAATCTTCCGGATTGGAAGTCAGTGAGAACCAAGTGCACCTAAGATTGATTTGGCCACTTTCAACATTCTCAAGTGGAAGCCACTGCAAAAGGGACAAACATTGTTGAAGACAAACATTTTATTTATCAGTGGTGAGTCAGGGATACTTGCAAAAAATCTATAAAAGTGGTCTCAACGGGAACCGAACACACAGCCTCTAACTATTAAAGGTACAGTGTGTACATAACATAAATTATTATTGTATGACCTTCCCATGGTTGGTGAATATGGTTTACTGAATATGCAGGAAAAGCAGAGCTTAACGAGTGTGATTAACATCCAAAAAGAAAATTGGGGGTAACCACGCATTTTTCAAAGATACTTAATCAACAATATTATTTGTAAAAAGCTTTAAAATACAAAGCAATGTATGGCGTTCTTTTCCAAATCGAAGCTTATTATATAATTGATTCTTTTTGGATAACAAGAGCACTTGCAAAGTTCTGCTTTATCTGCATAGTTTTGAACCGCACAAAATATCCCTATTCTAATATGCACCACCCATAGGAAATCAGAGTATCTCGAAATACGCAGACCGTATGTGCAATAACAATAGTAGGTACCGTCCTTAACTAATTTGCACATGTGCTTTGATATTTGATATGCGAGTTGTTTTCATAAAGACAAGAAGAATTGTTAGCCATTTCGTATTTCAAGTGTTCCCTCTTGCAAATGACTTATTCTATAGGAAAATGGAGTTTATTTGGGAAGCCAACAATATTTCTTTAGGTTTATCTACTGCACATTTAGGTGATTTTTTTTTTCGTTCTTGACCAAATTTAATTCGTGCAACAATTATTTACAAACAAGAAGCTATTTAAAAAATAAGTAGTAATTCCTAAGTAGCAGGTCAGGGGATGATGAAAAATATGCCACAGTTGAGATTGACTCCCTGGACCTGGCCTGATTCTGTACAGATCTTCCACTGTAGGAGTTACCGGTACCAGGACCTATTGGATTCCTAAGCTTTTTTTTATTTTTGGCTTGGCCTAGCCAGCATTACTGGCCTGGGAAAATCCAGTTTCTGCACCTTCAATACCACCCAAGTCAGTGCCCTCTGTGTTTGTGTAACACATACCACAAGAGGCATTCTTTGCTGACTATTTTTTTTAGAATCATAACTTACCAGATCAACATTGCCTTGCTGCACAATGGTGCTAATATCAGCTTCAACCCTGAGAAGATCAAGAACAAAACCATGTGTGTCATTTATTTATTATTTTTTAAACACCTGGTTGAATCCATTTTCTCGAGTTTCCTAGGCAAAGGTGACATCAAAAGCACACTCATCCAGAAAGTAAGAAATTCCTGGAGGAAGCATGGTAAGAGGATGTCATTTCACTTGAAGAACCCCTCTTTAAAGGGGCTAGGTCACGCTATTTTAGGTAATTTTGTTTAATTTTGTTAATTATGAGCTCTAAATGTCAAATTGGCAGAGCAAGAGTCTTTCATTTGCAAACTCACGGCCACATAACAACTGAGAATGATTTTCCAGCTGTGTAAATGACATTTTGATATACATGTAGACTGATATAAATTTGAAAAAAGGTGGGCCGACGTTGTGTTAGAGTTCTTCTATAGTTTTGAACAGTTATTCTGATATTTTAGCTAATTCTATGACCATTCGATCAGTGCTGAAATTTCCTAAAATTGCGTGACCTAGCCCCTTTAAACTGACAATGCTCAAATTAGGATTTGCTTTCTCACTGACAGATCATTATGCCTCATGTAACCCAATGACCCGCAAATTACAGAGTATGACTGGCATGAATTGGAATTTATGAAAAGAGCCATGGCCAACACAGTCCACAGAGGCCAACATTCCTAATCCTGTAATGCAGTGACTTCATTAATTAAGCACTGAAGTATCACAAGATTCAACCAAAATGACCACTTAAAGAGAGAAATTTTGCTGGAGAATTTCAAGCAGTAGCCGGATTCTCCTGTTCTCCTATCCTCAAGGCCTACTGAACACCCTGTCATGTAATTCAGACTTACATGATACTCTTCCCCCTCCCCTCCCCTCTCCCCCCCCCCCCCCCAAAAAAGAAGAAAACCTCCTTTAGGGACTATTGCATCCATACTTCATGTACTACATATTACAAGTACTTACTTTCCAAGGCTCTCATCATCAGAGGCTTTGTCCTCGTCAAAGAGAGAAATTTTTATCTTCTGCCCGTGACAATTATCCACAAAAGCCTATGACAGACAGTATTAATAAAACCACTTGGATGGTTCTTTCATTTCATTGAGTTTTTTTGTTCAAGACTAAATAATAATAATTATTATTTAGTTGAGTTTTTTAACCAAATCTTTCATTACCAGCTCTGAACTTCAAGTTGAAATGGCTGAAAACAATAAATACATTTGTAGCATCTTCCCGTCATTTTTGTTGTGCTTTTTTAATCTCCTGGGGGTATGACTCTAGTTTCTGGTGGAAGCATACTAATGACTATTCCCAGGAGATATGCTATTTCAATCATTAATGGATGAAAAGAGTTTTACTGGGAACTTAAATAGCCTTTAAAAACCTGCTGAAGTCAAAAATGGCTAATTAATCTAAAAAATAAATGGAAGATTGCCTGTCTAAATTTCTTTGTGCTAAACCGATCACAATTTTGAAGACAACAGGCTGACTTTAAGTTTGGTTGCACACCACATGTATTTATACCTCAAACACTTCATTCCACACTGGGTTCAAAGTGCTATCCTTCGTCTTTGTCCTGAACGTTTTTGCTCCAACTATTTTAAACAATAAAATATAACAACAAACAAAAAAACTCAATTTTAAAACATTCTCTGAAACGCATCTCTGTTTTTACATAATTTAGTGCAGATAGCCTTCACGACAAACATACCCTGTAATATGGCATAGGGGTCTGAAGAACCCTTCTTGAACACCCCAATGTCTTTTTTGATCAAGTCTTTGGCCTCCAGGACTTCAATTCGAAGTACACCCTGAAGAATTACAGTCACGAAAAAAACAATAGACAATAAACATAGTTACAGTCATCTTGTTCCCCTCTTCCCTCCCAATTTCCACTACTTCTCACTGTGACAGGTGCCTGGATGCCTTCAGGACATAGCTGCCCATGGCATGGAAGTCCAGCCATGGCAGAATTACTCGGTCAAGGGGATGGCTGGCTGACAAACCTCCACAGAAACAAAAGATCCTACAGCTGTAAACCTTAACACTGGAGAAACTAATATATCCTATAATATTGCAAGGCTGTGCTCTAAGGAAAATTTCGGGGAGACGTTCGGGCTCCCAAGCATTTCAGCTGGGGTGCCCAGCCCTCCAAGTTGGTCGCCCGAATTAATAGAGAGATTAAGCATGACGTTTACGCCAAACGGCAAACGTCGGAGTGAAATTAGGGTTTTGCCAAAGATGGAAGAACCCTGCTTGGTATTAGCTCATTTCTGTCCTGTTAGCTCCATATATCAAGTAACTTCTCAAAGGAACGAGACAAGTTAAAATGAGATAATTTTCACGCTTTTGTGACAGGCAGGAGTCTGCCGTTTCCCGTTTGCTGTTGGCCGTAAACGTCATGCTTAATCTCTCTAATTAATTATTTAATTAATTAATCAACAACGCAGCACGATCGTCATCCATCTCTCTCTCAGCAAAACATTGCTGCTACTGCTCTGGTGATCGTCGAACTCGCTAGTGCAAGAAAAACCCACAACCTGTCAAACTTTTCACGCCATACTTGAGAAAGACGAGAAAGGCGGCAATAGGGCCGTTTATACGAGAGGAAATAAGCGCGGGCTTACTCTGGCCGCGGCGTACATAATACACGAAGGGAACTATTTATACGAGTATAAACTCCCAGGCCAGGATAAGCCGCGGCTTGAGAAAGCCGTGAACGTAGAATTTGTACAATTTATACGGGGTGTTCGTGTCTTATGTAAGCCGCGGCTTTTCTCTCGTAATGTCACCAATGTTTTTATGGTTTAAAAGTGAAAAAGTAAAGCTCGATTGAGACAGGTTCATGGAAAAACGTTTGGGTCTAATACAGGTAAACCTTTTTACTGGTTAGTTGGGTTGAAAATAAATTTTCAAAACGTGAATCAATGCCGCTTGATTCCGGTGGAGCTTTTTTAAACACTGCCGTAAAACAATGAAACCACCGCAGCTCGTTTGGGTCTAATACAGGTAAACCTTTTTACTGGTTAGTTGGGTTGAAAATAAATTTTCAAAACGTGAATCAATGCCGCTTGATTCCGGTGGAGCTTTTTTAAACACTGCCGTAAAACAATGAAACCACCGCGGCTCAAAAGCTTTCAATTTTTTTTTTTGAGCAAGTCATCTTGATCTGGACGAAAATCATCGCTACAGGACAGACTTAAACTATTTTTTCCTTATATTATCAGTAAAATGTTTAGTGGAATGAGCTTTTTGTGGATGCAGTCGAAGCACCAGCCACAGCGTTATTTATTTTGTTTAGGGTACGCAATGATTTGTCACGAACCAAAGACAACGCGGGATTGCTCAGTTTCTAAAACAACAATAAATAACATGATCCCTTTCCCATTTTTTATTTCGTTGTTTCATATACAGGGGAAAAACAACCATAACCTAAATGTATTTTAGCCAAGCAGGGGCAGACGCGAAAAATCGTAAAAATATTAAATTTGCATAAACAGCGATTCGCCTGCCGCGCTTTACCGCTGTCAGAGCAGAAGTAACAACTCTTTTTTAAAACTATAACCAAGAAATGCCAAACTCCACGTCCCAAATTTAATGCTATTTTTTGAGTAAGAATCGAAATTCGTGCGGCCACTGGCCGTCCCGTGCAAAGTCACGGATTATGTTACATGTGAAATCATGTGGAACGGCCTTTGAACCGATTGTTTCGTACAAAGGTAAAACATTTTCTGAGAGGTTTGGTAAACTGTAACCACCAGCATATTAGCCGCCTTATCTGCTAGAAAGACAATAAGCCAGAGTGCCCGGCCGGGCGAACAGGTAATTTTTCTCACTCACCCGAAGCCAAATTTTAGTCGCCTCAGGCGACCGGGCGCCGTTAGAGCACAGCCTTGTATTGCATATACATATCAATCCAATTAACTTAAATAAGAGGTTAAAACAATGAATGGTTTCTGCATGAGTAAAATACAATCAATGCATCTGTAGAAGGTCTTCATGCTACAACTTTTTAGAGCTTTCTTGTAAAATGAAGAATTTTTTAGGACAAGCTAATTGACAACCAATTCTGAAAATTTGTCATCCATTGGTGGTCAAGAGGAGAAGAAAATAAAATTCTCTTATACGTGCTCTAGTACATGAAACAGAAGTTACACACTTACATCAGGCAGTGGGTATTTCAATTCATAAGGATCAACATTGGTCAGAGGAACTGTAATTTTATTGGGAAGGACAACAATGCTCGCCACAACATCGTCAATTACTCCACGGATGATGTCACTGAAAATTAGAGAAACCAAGCATACCAATCTTAAATCAGCAACAAGATTATCCATTTCAAAATAAACATAAGGCCAAAGAAAGGATATTAAATGTAAACAGGGTTAGACTATGACAATAATAATACATGTATTATTATTCCAAGAGTGCATTGGATAGGAAATGACAGATAGTCAATGATGTGTGTAGTGCAGAGTTGCCTATCTATCATCTCATATCCAACAAGTGCAAGTGGAATAATAATAATTATTATTGTTTTACTAAAAACACCCACAAATTGTGGATAAATCTTCCACACATTATTTTGCAAATACGAAAAAACTAATGCATACAGTTACTGTTTTGTAGGCCACATGTGGTATAATAGCCCATATACCATGATGGCTAAGCTAATGAAAACTCTAGAACTGCAGTAACCAAGCAGTGAACTATTTTTTACTACTAATTATTATACCTTGACATTACAGATACCAGTATTAAAGAAAATGATGATGATGATGATGATGATGATGGCTATTCGACTGCTAATGCATTTTGTGGTTGTATAATTGATTACGAGGACTTGACATTTTAATTAACGATAACAAACAAAATTAAAATTAATTACCGTTACAAAGAACATATGCTGAGACATACCTCAAACCAGGAATATCGAGAATATTGGCCAAATTTGTCAAATCAAAGTCTATGTCCTGGAAAGCAAAAAGGAAAGGAAACAATGTACATTTGTCACATCTGTGGCATCTTTACATGGCTTATAAGTAACAAAATTAATATTTATCCCTAAATGAAAAGCAAGATAGAGGGTCCAACACAAGCTCTGGTACAGTATCAACTTACAGGTCTGTTAAGGAAGAAAACTGAAATTCCACCCACAAGAGGAGCAGCTGGGATGAGAGGCCGCAAGATAACACGCATACTTCCTCGCACCTGCAAAAAGTCAAATTTTACAAAATTAATGTGGAGGATATCATTCCTAACAAAATATTCTACCTTATGGATTCATAGAGTACAGAATCTTCTTGTTGTTTTTCTTGACAAGCAGCACTGAGGTTGAGTTGACTTAGTTATGATGTACATCACAGTGCTTTTATCGTGTAAATCACGTTATTATACTGTAATTAACAGTGTTACATACTAAAGCGTTGGTAAAAGAGGTAAATATATCCCTTGTAATTCACCACTTCCTGGTACAAAGCAAGTGCTCCTACCATTACCAACTAATGCTAACCAGTCTATATTTTTAGTTAACAAAAGTGAATGATGTTTGGGGAGGCGTGGTGGCCTCATGGTTAGTGCGCTCGATTCCGGATTGAGTGGTCCGGGTTCGGGTACTGGCCGGGTACATTGTGTTGTGTTCTTGGGCAAGACACTTTACTCTCGCGGTACCTCTCTCCACCCAGGTGTATAAATGGGTACCAGCTAATTTAATGCTGAGGGTAACCCTGCGATGGACTAGCATCCCATCCAGGGGGGAGTAGAAATACCATACTCCTAGTCGCTTCATGCTACAGAAACTGGAGATAAGCGCGGCCTGATGGGCCTTCTAGCCTTATAGCATACTTTAAAAGTGATGCTTGCGTCATAATTATAAGGTGAACATACAGTAAGAGGCAACTAAGTTTTATAACAGTATTACCACACAATTGGATAAAAGAAAGATTTAAAGGATAGTATGAGATACAGCAACCTTTATGCTGTCTGAAATTCAACCAAGTCACAAAAGTTTAGAGGTTTTGTTTTATGCCCTACTGTTGAAAATCACTGGCCAGGTTTCTTAATTTAATTGACTTACCTAGCTTTTAATTTAACTGTTCGCTAATTAATAATTAATTATTATTAACTTAATTAATTAAATTAACCCATTGACCCCTGGGAGTGAGACAACAGATTACACTCTGTCTAACGGCAGATGATTTTACTCGTCAACTGGGGGTCTCCTTGAGCGCCTAATAAGGAGTGAATGAGTCAACAAGTCAAAAACTATGTCCGCATTGACTCCTGTGAGTGACACAATAATACTAATATTATTATTATTTAGTCTGTCTAATGCCAGACAATTTTACTTGTCGACTGGGGGCGTCCTGGAGAACCTGATCGAGGAGTAAATGGATTAACCCTTTCACTCCCGTAAATGCCACTGAGATTTTACTCCGTCTAAAGCCAGACGTTTTTATTCGTCAATGGGGCTGTGAATGGGTTGTGAATGGGCTAACATTAATTCGGCTGTAGTAGCAGGTTCACAAATGTTAACAGGGTCCTCGTTGGCCAGTTTCTGACAAATAGCATTTTGTCAATGCATAACAATACTATAATACATGTACATGTATACCTGAAGATCTTCAATTCCAACCGTGGCACCCTTGACTGACAGCTCAAAGTCAGAGTCACCTGCATAGCTAGAAATTAATAAAACACGACAGAATCAACAAACACGATTCTTTGCCTGTGGCTAACATAGCTGGTATGTACATGTACAGTGTTTTTAATAACATATTAATTAAAAATAAGTGCTCATTTTATTTGCCTCCCTAGGGTATTATTAGGAAGTTTAAGCAAAGACGACGACTACGGCAACGAAAACATCAGTCCAATATATAACTTAGCGCTATCGCAAGTATTTCGCGATTATTCCATCTCTTTTACCTTTTACAATACAGGCGAACTATCCTGTATCTGAATGGGTACGGACGGTTTTAATTAATTAAAGTCAAAACAGAAAATGACTGATTCATTTTTACATGCTCACGTTGTCGTCAAAGCCTAAAATGTGGTGATTTCACGTTATTGTTTTGTGTTCCGAGTACGGCAGAGAAAGGCACAGAAATCCATGTTGCACGTGCAGCATGAGTATTTGTCCTTCTTTAACCAATAACATTCTTGCTTCATGGCGTAGCCGTAGCTGTAGCCGTCGTCTTTGCTTAAACTCCCTATTATACAGAAGTGGAGCTCTAGTTGTCCAATAATTGGGGAGATAACAAATACAAATACAATGATGTTACAATGAAGCAGGGCTCGAAATTGCGACCAATACAGTCGCATTTGCGACTAAATTTTTCCCCTTGCGACTAAAATATCTGGAGAAGTCGCAAATTTGCAATTTGTTGTCACCTTCGCTCTTTCGAAACAAAAGGGTTAGCAGTTGTCACTTTGCTGCTACTTTTGCTAAAATAAATAAATGACAAAATTATTTTGTTTCTCGCTGTGAATTTTCTCTGAAGATAGCGTAATTATAGAGTAATTTAGCTGTGATGCTCCGTGCACAGCACCATTCCTTCAATCATTCGCCACTTTCAGCGGTTTCTTTACACACAAGTATTGCAGGCTCATATTTTTTTGCTAAACCGCTGACAACACAATGCAGCGTGGTGAAATTGTGACTAAACTACTTTTGCCAGTTACTGTACATGTATCTCAACAAGCAGAATCCACTCTAAAAGCTCACACCTACGAGATGTTCATCAAACTTTTTATCCAAAAGAGCACAATGTTAGTACATACATGTAGATGGGACATTACTAAACAACGAAACAGCAGAACACTGAAACAGCGAAACAAAGCACCAAAACACCATGTACGACCCCTCCATACATTGAATACTAACCGACAAAGGTTGGATTTGAGATTATAAAATAATATTGTTTTACGCCTAATTAAGCATAAAAAGTTATTGTTCCTAATCTCAGTCTTTATCTGAATCCTAATCTTAATCTCGATGAATTAGGAGCAATTACAATGTTTTACTAAAACGATATTTAGTCTCAAATCCAGCCTTCGTCGGTTAGTATTCAACGTATAGTGGGGTCATACATGGTGTTTTGGTGCTTTGTTCTCGCTGTTTTGGTGCTTCACTGTTCCATGGTTTAGTAATGCACATGTGGATCAGGAGTTTGAACAGCATGATACTTACATGAGGTCGATATCCAAGATAATCTCATTCCGATCAACATTATGAGCATAAGTCTTGATGCCACCAATACGGGGAGGCTAACAATGAAATAAAAATAAATTTGACTTAGGTTAAGTCTTTCAAGCTAGAAAAATAAAAGGTGGCAAGACTGCATTTTCTTAGGATTGAACGTGTCCTAAGATGGGGAATTGATATTTGTCTCCTAACACCTCTTGACAACTCTCTGAAAATCCATGCAACATTATCAACAGTACAACTTTGCAAAGCAAAGGCATTTCAAGACCAGTAAATGAGTGAAAGGACCACACAAATGAGAATTCCCCAGCAGTTGTAAGACAGACCAACAGATTGACAACCTGGCCTCCTATAGGCCTCTTGTCACAATGTACATGTAAGAAAACTTGCATTTTTTTCACTAGTATACTTGAGTTAACAAAAAAATACATCTATTCACTTTCAGGTGCAATAACATACCACTTGGCCAAGAGAGATTTCTCCAAAATGAATAGAGCTCAGAAAACTGGGCACATTCTTCTGTATCTCTGGCTCCACAGTTTCCCTCAAAATCTTGATAACCATATCATTGATGTACGGCCACAGTTGGACTAGCATCTACAAAAAGCATAGACATCTCCACTAAGTAAGTTATAATAATGACAATAAATATAAATTATAAGAGGAGAAGAGGAAGAAGAACCATATGAAGAACATCAAAACGTGGAAGAAGATTGATCAGAGGTGGGAGGTGGGGATGCATTGTAATCTGCGAACCAGCGAGGCATGCAAGGCAGACATGAGAAGCCTCTGAGAACAGTTTCAAATAGCTCTAATAAACAGTATAATTATAAGTCAAAGTATCCATTAATTAAAATGCTTAGCTTCCAATAACTGCAAGCTGGCTTGCACGCCTTGCCTGTTGACTCATGTGGCTCGCTGGCTTGCGCATTGTACAAACTCATCAGAAGAAGTCAAACACAATGAAAGGGAAACTTGGGTTGAAAAAGTAGACCAGGACTTTAGTAGAGCACCAACGCAGAGGGTGCATAGAGACTCCATTGAGATGGTACGCATAATTATAGTAAGTGGATCCAAGAAACATTTATTGCTGGAAAGTGATCAGAAGGCTCAGACAAAACTCCCAGCAAAGATAAAGAATTTCTCTGCAGCATATTGATAGCTACCTTCACAACTGGAAAAGTTTAAGGTGGCTCTCAATCCAAACAAGAGAAGTTTCTAAAACTTTGTAGATAGAGTTATCTTAGCCTGCCAATTACCTTTCAGCAATAAAAATTGAGGATCACAAAGTTAATTTTTTAGATATAAGCGTTTAAAGACAAAATATAGGGCGTTTTAGATGGCTCTTTTGTTGCCATGGTGACCAATTATGTCACATTTGTGACTGGATCTTGTTTCATTTGGTACCACAACATTGCGGTTACAGAAAACATTGTTGTAGAGTTACACGTATATTCTGCTAATAAGACATTCCATCTTAAAATAAACTAAACATGGTTAAATCATATCTCCAACATTATTGGTGGGAAGAGGACAAAACAAGATATTTAATTTATCCAATTATTTTACAAACAAAGTGGAACCATAAACTTACCTTGTTGAGCCATTCAGCTCTTTCCACATCAGGAAAGAAAACCTAAAACAACAAAAAATAAATCAGGGACAGACCTGATCAGATACTTAGTTAAATTTGTTCTGATGTTAACTTTATATCCATTCAAGTGACAATTTTACAGTCTAAAATTTAAGCACAAAGCTTTGATGATGTGACATATCATAATAATAATAATAATAATAATAATAATAATAATAATAATAATAATAATAATAATAATAATAATAATAAGCAGCATACTTGTGTAGTTGCCCCAAGCTTGCGCAGACAGAATATAAAAAAAAACATGATGTTGTTGGGCGGGTCATACATTGGGAGTTGTGCAAGGAATATGGAGTTGAGTGCAGTGACAAATGGTATGAGCATTCCCCCAAAAGCATAGAAGAGAATGAGGAAGTAAAACTGTTGTGGGACTTTACCATCCAAACAGACCGTGAAATCCATCACAGGAGGCCAGACATTGTAATTCAGAAAAAGAAGGCAAAGGAAACAATCATTGTGGACATAGCTGTTCCCGGAGATAGCAACGTACAGCAAAAAGAAACTGAAAAGTATGAAAAGTACCAAGACCTGGCAAGAGAGATTAAAAGGATCAGGAAATCAAGGACAAAAGTGGTGCCAGTGGTAGTAGGTGCATTGGGTTCAGTGTCAAAGAAGCTGGCAGGCCACTTGGAGCAACTACGAATTAAGGACCGAACAAGAACGATGAAAAAGTTGGCACTCCTTGGATCGGCACATATCCTCAGAAAAGTGAGGTCTCGGGATGAGACTTGACTGGATATTTCTCCCCAGGGAAAAACCCTGTGCTCCATTCTACATAATAATAATAATAATAATAATAATAATAATAATAATACTTTGTTTACCCTCGGATTTCAGAGTAGCTAGTAGCTAATATCTCTGAGCATTTAACATCTACATCATTTCAGCTTAAGGCAATGACCTGTTGTTCAGTTCATTTTAAACTCATTGCTCCACTCAAACTATGAGATTCCCTGCTAACAGAGGTCTCTTTTCTTTTTGTGTTTGCTGGCCTGACGAGTACGGGAAAAGAGACTTCAATCTGCCATGGGTCGAGACTCACTTTGATCCAACCACCGTCCACAACATTGGACGGCACTCTTCAAACCGCATGCCTCATGATATGATTGCTGACTGTGACTTGTGCCCCATGTGTTGTGCACATTCCTTTACAGTATTTCCACTGTTTTTAAGTGAGTCCACACAACATGAAGTATCACATGAGGAGATTTGGTCACTAAGTAACTGCCCTGCATGCTCAACACAGTGAATTTGGATCCATGGCACAGGTCTCTTTTCCTGAACTTGTCAGCCCAGCTACTGTAGCAGGGAAACTTTAAGAATACAGTATCTCAAAATGGCCTCTTGCATGTATAGTGGGAACATTTGCAAATTATATTTTCCTCCCACAACACATGGGAAACGTCTCCTCCCCACACAATGCCTACATAAGGCCATTTATTTATTTATTATTTTGGCTTTATGCACCTACGAGTGCAAGGAAAAAAGGATGATTTGTTTATTTGTTTATTTATTTTGCAAATATATTACCTTACAAGTCTTGCAAAAATATAAAATGACTTACATGTACATGGCCACCAGCCAAATCTACCAAATTACTGATGCTAATTAAGGCAAGAACTTAATGGTACATGTAGATTATCACAAAAGTGCAAGCTTGTAGCAAAAAGCAGTGGAATTGAAGCTGACAGTCTTGGTGGCCATATTTACCCACATATACGTTGACCTTTTATGGCCTCGAAAGAAGCTCCAAAAATCGCCGTAGACTTATACACGGGTCAAAGATTTAGAGTCAAGTTCCAGCTAAATAATTTCTTCAAAATTAACATAATAATGTTGTCTTGAGCATAAAAAACACAGTGGACAAAAGACTTCAAAATGAATGTAAGCAATTCCAGTTGAAATGAAAAAGGATTTGTCCAATTCTAAATGTTGAAGATACATGTACTCACTCGCACAAAAAAATAAGAAATAGATACTGGCAATTTTCGTTTACCAAAGGTGGAAAGCTCAAAAGGGCATTTCTGTTTCTTCAAATAAAACCCAATCGTTCAACTGCTTACATGCAGTAACCTCATGTTTGGGTGCAAGCGTCGTCACTCGCATTGTCTAAAAATGCTGGTTGGTAATGATTGTTTTTTATTCTTTATTAAATGCTGTTGCAAACTTCGTAGTGTTTGGTTTATGAGTTTTTTGTTTTGTTTGTCATGTGAGATATTGTAAATCAAGGACCAATTAAAGATTGAAGATTTGACTTCTGCTTCTGTGATGTTGTGCTTATTCTCTAAAGCCCTTTATTCTTGAACAACGAAACAGGTTAGTTTGAGGTTTACATGTTCAATTTTCTGAGAACTTTTTCGAAACTCAACAACAAAATGCCCGCATATACAACAACTGGGAAAGATCTCATGGATATACCCACCACGAGTCCCCTAGGTTAAACTCTAATTTTACAGATTAAGTCTAAGTGCCCATTTCAGTGATTAGGTCTAAACTTTCGTTTATCTTAATGCTACAGCAATATTTATGCCTAGAAACTGATTTAGAATGGTTATTTTTTTAGAGTCATGGTTGGTGTGTATATCCATGGGATCCTTGCCCAACAACTGCTGAACCACAAAACTATTAAGCACTTAATTGAGATCCTGAGTTTTTTGTGTATCCACAGGATTAAGTATACCATGAAAATTTAATTAAGAAATAAAGAAATTGCTTTTTATGCCATCAAAAATGGGGGGTCGACTTATACATGGGATCGACTTATATACGGGTAAATACGGTAATAGCTATTCCACTCACCAATCAGTCTTTGACACAAATATGTTTTTTGTGGAAGTGCACTAAACACTATGTCATCAAGGCAGTCTGTCTGAGTGAGAGAGTGAGTGTAAGATTTGTAGGCCTGCAGCACGTGCATGATTTATGAAACTAATGTAGTTTTCTCGAATTACAACAATAATAATATTATTGATGTTTGTTTGCAGCCCACTTATTGCCTTTTTCCTTTCTTAATTTTCTTAATGAAAAGAGAATGAAAACTGTTTGAGTATGTTATTGTCAAATTAAGTTCTTAAATGTCTTAATCAAAATCACTCTTTTCACATCTATGGAGATCATCACGCAAGCTCACATTCCACAGACATTCTGCAGGTCAAATAAACAAGAAAAAAGTTCACCAGTCAACCATAATATTTTTACTCTTTAGGACCAGGTCAACTCCTCTGCCTGCATTAAAAAAAAATCAACAGCAATTTCATTGCAATCAATCAGCGAAAAAATGTAGATTTCATCAGCTTGTTTGCATTGAAATTCCCAAAATTTTTTTCAAAAATTTTGCCCAGTGATAGAAAAGATGAGCTAAACTGAATTAAACGAAACATTAAAAAATCGAGACTTAGTCTTCACATATGTCGAAATCTTTTAGTCATTGAGTATAATTGCAGGTTTGGCAACACTACTTTAATTTTGCTGATTGGTAAACATGTTGATTATAAGATCGGCTAGTTTGTGTCTGTTGATTTCACTGATAGCCTCTTTCTTCTCTTGCAATTTATTCCCGCAATGCTTCGCTCCACTTTTCTTTTAAAAAATTATATCTGTATGAAAAATAAAGAAGTGGAAGCTGCCTGTGTGTTAGGTGAGAGGGAAAACAAAGCTGAAAACCCTTTTTAAATCCTCATGTCATTTAATTAACAGCCGCACCGGAATATAACTGGGTGAAATACGAAAATAAACAGGTCTGTTGGAAGCGTGCTTGAATTTCAATAAATGAGCCACAAAATCTGCAAGAATTTGTGACACTAATGAATAATAAAAAAGTTTCTATTTCCAAAATGATGGAATTGCCTGGTGATAAATAACCTCGTCTTGGGAGGTGCGGTGGCCTCATGGTTAGTGAGCTTGACTCCGGATCGAGTGGTCCGGGTTCGGGGCCTGGCCGGGGACATTGTGTTGTGTTCTTGGGCAAGACACTTTACTCTCACAGTGCCTCTCTCCACCCAGGTGTATAAATGGGTACTGGCATAATGCTGTGGGTAACCCTGCGATGGACTAACATCCCATCCAGGGGGGAGTATAAATACTCCTAGTCGCTTCGTGCTATGGAAACCGGAGATAAGCGCCGACCTGATGGGCCTTCCTAGGCTCGTAACAGAGACTTTAAATAACCTCATCTAGGAGAGTAGATTTTTGATTTGCAGAAAGAATGGTCAACCTCAAGAGTTGGACGATTGTGATCTTTGTGTTGAATTTGCACACTTCTTGTTGACTTTTATAACACTTGAAAGAAAAAAAAACTGATACTAACCCCGCTGGGCAGGACTTAACTTCAACGAACTTTTGTTGTGGAAACTGTCAGATGTTCAGAGTACACACTTAAATTGCTGTGAAAAAGAAATTGAATTTCATGTCAGGCTCGAAGCCAATGTTTCTCAATTTCTATTTATTTTCTTCAATCTTTCTGGGTTTAGTATTTACATATTATTTATTTATTTGATCGTGAGCGGGGGGTATCCTGAGAATCCTGCAATCTGATTGGTTCTGGGAGTAGGCAGTATTTTCCTATCTCCTGACCACGGTCATGGTAACCAACTACACTAAGCGCAGAGTAAAGAGTGAAGTTGCGAATTTGTCTTAATTGTTTTTTGCAATAGAGCAGTGTTATTGTTTCCTCAGTTTTCAACAAAAACTGTTTGTGCCATTTGAATATTGAATTTCACTCGGTTCACAGACTGACAGATGTCACTTTCTCGATTAAAACATTGAAATGGCTTCTTCTACATTTCTAAGTTTGTTGACTTTTGAAAGGGAAACTTCACACAGTGTAAAAATATTCCTGACCAATTCATTTTATTGTACATTTGTTGACACGTTGATGAGACTGTGTAAAATAAAAACATTACTTTTCTAGTTTTTCTTAATAGTTTCTCCTACCTTCTAAAAATAGAATTTAGAAATAAATAAAAATGTTATTCATCGGCCTTGGTCAGTCCGTATTGGGAAAAACTGTGCCCTATGTCTCGAGTATGGCCCTCGGCCGCGTACTCGAGACCTCGGGCACAGGTTTTGCCAATACGGACCTCCCGGCTGGTGAATAACATATATTTACGTCCTGGAAACAAAACACAGCTTAGTTGACAGTTATGGAATAAAGCACACCTCTGTGTCAAGTTACTGCACTACCACACGTACACAATGTGTACCTATTTTTTTTTAAGTATCCCCTTAGTACTTGTTGTTGATAAATACATCTCTCTATAAGCCTAATAATTTGGGTACGGTAGGTGATCTAGAACAATCATGTCACCATCAAATGTCATGTCTGCCATTTGATAATTACATGTGAAAAAAATAAGGCTTACAACAATATCACAACCTGCATGCATTAACTTGCATGTTTATGTTTCACTATTTTTACATATCAAACCACCTGGTGATTTTTTCATAAATATACAATTTACTACAAAACAATGAGAAGCAATCTTACAGCACACTTTCCAGCCAAAACAAATTTGCAGACATTTGGAAGCCATTTGCATGGCTCAGTGTACATTGCAGTTAAAAAATATTTTGATGACTTCAGATTAGTTGTTTCCAATTTTTACCACACAAAGCTCAAGTATCTTCATAAATGAGGGGAACGACGTCTCCTTTCGTCCACTAATGAATTTTTTACTATCTTCATAGCCAATATTTAAGCTCACAATTAGCAACCCAAACGATGGTTTCCATAATTCATTGCAAACTGGAAGACTGCCCACGTTTAATTTACTCTAATGCTGTGTTTATGGTAGTGAGAGTTTTAAGTGACTGTTTATCAAGGGCTTTACAGCTTATCAGCTCCAGTTTTTTATTCATTTTTGGTGGCTACCACACAATCCAGCCTGCAGACTCTGCAGATTGGTAATTCCTCAGCTTACTGCTAAAAATTCTGAGAAAACACGAGTTCGAGTTTGCAGTTATTGAGGTTGACTAGCAGTAGAGTTATTTTCACAGAAGGGATGACATTAGGGTTAGAGTTAAGTTTCCAAAATCCTGAATTCAAGAGTTTGGAAGCCAAAACCCTGAATTCACGATTTTGGAAAAGGACTATGCTAAATATGGATAAAAGCTAACCTTACGCCTAATTAGGCCGAAACAAAAGTTTTTAGGCTTAAGGTTAGCTTTTGTGAATGTAATTGGCTTCCAAAATCTTGAATTCAGGATTTTGGAAACTTAACTCTATGAAAATAGCTGTCCCCAAAATGATTTTGTTTAATCCATGCCACACCTCGATCATATACTTGACAAAAACCTGATGCATTGAAAATTTTAACAAATTTTACATAAAAGACTTACAGTTTCCTGCAAAATAACTTTAGATCGAATGAACTTTAGCATGCAAATACGTGTTCCGCCGAAAACACGGATTGTTCCCGAATAATCTACATGTACAACGAGCCGATAAAAGAATATAATAATCTCATCAATGAATTGACTCTTGGGAGGTACCAACCGAAAAAACATAGAGAAAGGGGCTTCTTATTTTCTGGATAGAAACCAATCTCGCGTTTGATTTGCGGTGAAATCTACAAAATTTTGATTTGAGAGGCAAAATATCTTACCCAAGATGGCAGATCTTCCATGCGGGCCTCGATAACTTCTTGTTCTTTTTCCGTAGCCTCGCGGAAAGCATCTCTCCTTGTCTTTCGTTCGTCCGCATTTAACCGCCATAACACGTAGATAAACAGCCCGCAAACGATCCAGACATAACTTAACCCAAGCCATCCCATAAACCAAATCAACAGCGCTGCACCGACCAGCTTCAAATATTTCACAACAAAGTTCAAAATTGCTAGCTCGGTTTTCTTCACCGGTTTCTTCGCTTCATCCTGAACAACAGCCGCAGCTTCTGTCTCAGGAGGTGCTTGCTTTGGGCCGGGATCGTCCGATTTTTGGTTTTCTGTGGGAGAAGCCATGAGGAAAGCCCTCCTCTCTGTACACCACACAGCTACCTGAACATTAGCTGTAACCAACTCCCCGCATTAGCGAGAATCACAACGCTAAGTGATACGTAACAATGGAACAATGAAATACTCTTGGGCTGTCAGTGGACGCCTCGTATTGTCGGAGACTTCAGATGTTTTGAAAAATGTGCAAACAAACCTCTGTGAAAGCTCGGACGCCTATTGTTAACTTTCTTGACCAATAGCATTACTGCATCGCTGTTCTACCTGTCTATACCAGTTCATATTTTTCGTTTATCGATGAGCTGTTGCTTATTTTGTCTCGACTAGTCTTTTTTTCGCAGCAAACCGTAGAAAAATAGTGTACTCTAACAGTATGTGGTTAGGATTTCTTCCAACTTGAAGTTAAGATTGGATAAGATGAACGCTGTAACGATCAAGGACCCTGAAAATTTCTTGGAAATTATACAGTATTTGTGCACCTGTTCTTTATGTTTTTCAAATACAAATAGTTTTCTGGGTGAATTATAAAAAGTCGGTTTGCATTTTCAGAATAATTTTATAAACATGTTAATAAGGCAAAAAGATAAAAACCCAAAAAGATTGAGCTCGCATTTTAATGCTACATGCTTTCCCAGCATATTCCATTCCAGAATTTTATATTAGGGTTGAAAAGGGAACTACCTTGTATTCAGAGGGTAAAGCGATTTGCCGCTCTGAAATAAAATGAGTTCAATATCTTTACTGAGTCAGAATCTTTATCTACCTCTCTAAACCAGATGTTTTTGATGAAAAATTAATAATAAAAAAGCTTTGATACTGACAAACCAGACTAGTAGTTCCACGCCCTGGTTTCGAATAGCAAACAAAAACCAAAAAATTCATGGTTGCCTGTGTCGTATGTAAGTTTCTTTATTAAAAGGTGAAACGTTACCTCTGTTTTCCAGCTCTAAGGGCCCGATTACATGGCGAGTTTCAGCGCAATTTCAGCCCGCCTTCCGGGCTGAAATTTTGATGAATTTCAGCCCGGGCGCAAAACGCAAATTTGCGTGAAAATTTACTGGGATGCGAAAACACAATTGATGCGCATGCCGACGTTCCTTTTTCAGCCCGGCGGGCTGAATTTTTGCGTATTTTTCAGCCCGGTTTCTGAAACCGGGCTAGGATTTTCAGCCCGGGCTGAAACTTTTTCCAAGTAATCGCCACTTTAATTTCAAGAGGATTTCTTTCAGAACCCGGGCTGAAATTCTCCATGTAATCAGGCCCTAAAGCTACAATCATTGTAGATGTGGATGCCACGTATTGAAGGCGAGCATATACTTTGAATGCCTTACGAAAACGAACAACGGCTTTGTTGAAATGCTAGCTAAACGAGTCATGAGAATATTAAATATTCAAGGTTCTCAGAAGTGTCCCTTTACTTCACTAAAAAGAACCCTTAACGACTTGAAATACTAGTCGACTCGTTCCCTCTTCTTTAATTTGATTCCCGCTGTCTTCCACTCATGCTCCCTCCACCTTACAAATTAAAAGGCCCCGAACCGCGCTAAGCTTTAATGCAACCGCAATCGTATTTATATCGTGTTGGTTGCCGGAATTGCCACATTAAAAGGGGTGTGTACACGCACTAATTACTGTCTTCCAAATTTGAACATCTTGGAAGCTGCGCTGATGAAGCGTCGTTTAATTTCGCTGTATTTTATTATTGTTTCCTTTATGATCAAACCTCAAACCTCTTTTATTCCGGTTGATTTAAAAAACAGATACTGCTGAAACATAAATTCAGTTGTATCGCGTGAGCTGCTGCCACCTGTGAAAAGGTGGTGTGAGTTGTTGCCCTCCGGGGAACTGCACAAACTGAGAGGAAATCAATAAATGAAGTAAATGAAAAGCACATATGTAGAATGTACACTTTTCAGCGTTTCTAGCTCCCTATATCATTGGAAAGTTAAAAGCCAAATCAGTACTTTTGTAAGTTAACCAATTAACACATTTTGGGGGCAAATTTTCACTTTCGTAGTCCCCCGTCGGGTGAGTCGTTTCCAAAATACATCACTCCGCGGGGCTGGAGCATTTCTAATTTCGGATTTTAAAAGCACATCATGTTTCGCCGGTTGCTTATTTTGAATTTTCCGATTGTCCTTGATATAACAATAATAATAGATTTATAATAATATCGTTTTAAATAGGCCGGCCAACCCACGTCAACAAGTGCAAAAAAAACAACAACGCTCACTTCAGGGGGCAGTTGTACTGCAGGGCGGAGCAATATCAGTGAGAGATTTAGATTACCTTAGTAGGTTCCTGGTTGAGGAAACACAGATTGGAACGCTTGGCTGAAACCCTCTGATTGCTCTTTATCTAGCTCTAATTTAAGTGACATTTGGTGCATTTGTATATAGGAATTGCTGAAGGAATATTGTGAAAAGAGTATGTAGACTGTCATTGTTTCAGTAACAGTCGTCCTAACAAGTCGTTCGTCGTCCACAACTTTATTTGGAGTAAATCTTCAAAATTGAGAAACCAAATATTTTGAGCAAGGGCCGATACAATTAACGTAGATTTGAAATCTATTTGATTTCAAATCTACGTTATATCTGCTCTTACTCAAAATATTTAGTTTCTCAAGTTGTAATTACGCCTATAAGATAAAGCCAGTTTGATCCATCGTTCATCGACAGGAATATTGTCCACGGTTGCTTGATTCGGAAAACTCTAAATCTTCAACAATTCATTTGAAAGAATTTTTTGTCATCTACTGTACATACAGACTTTATTAGCCTCGCCCCAGAGGTCATTTCAGGGCCATGCCATGCATGAAACAGATCAGAACAAAACAATAACAAGTCTTAAGAAACCTAAGTGGTCGGACTGCAAATGCAGTCGAGAGGTTAGATCGAACGGGTGTTGAACCTGGGATCTCCAGATCACCACGCAAACGCCATTCAGTACCACTGAACTGCCCTGCTTCCACGAAACTTAACCCTTATCAACTTCTCAGACTCGACTATTAAAAGTTCATAAGCCACTTCCACTAATCACAAGATGTATGACACATCACGTGGATGTGTTTTCACACCCAATGAAAAAGTAAATGAAAATCTTTTAAAAATTTGAACCTCTTGTGATTTTTCTCTGATGTCTCTATATGTCTAGAAAAACAAAACGAAACCATAGTCGGCCACTCGTTCGAAAAACTATACCAAAAAGTCGTGCCTCGTATTACATCAGTACTGACATAGTACTTTATAAATAGTGCTTATAAACTGACCTTATTGTTGGGTTTCAGTGGAGAAACAGAAGGCAGAGGGCATAAGAGTAATAACAAGTATACCAGATTAAAAGATCTGGATTGTTTTCCGGCCATGTCAGATCGTAAGTGAAATTCAAACGAGCATTGGAAAAGATTATCGCAAATGTAATATAAATTTAAAGATTTAGACAGGCTGCACAAACAGAATTACAGCTGTAATGAAACTGCTATTATTCCCACATGAAACGTAGTTTTGGAAAATGGAAAAGTGACTTAGTCTTTGCTGAAATTAGGAAGCAACCTTCGAAATTTAACAAAATGAAAAGATGGCAAACGAGAGAGTCTTTCTTGGTACGAAATCCTCATTCGTCAAAATTTGATCAAAATGTATTGTTGCTATGAAACGAGCTGGAGAAGATGAAAGGATATCCCGCCATCCCAGCTCAATCAATATTATTTTATGAAGCATTATACCTAGTGGATTGTGTATACATTGAAATAAATAGCGATGTTTTTTGTATACAGTTAAACAATAATACGGCTTTGTTAAAATCAAATTTGATTAAACGTTTCAATGTTCGCATCAAAGACAATTGCAAAGGGAGTGAACTTTGATATGTTGGGCCCCTTTGCCGGCGCCCGACCGACGAAAACTCGTTCCCAAGGTCTCTCTTCTTCTCCCCTAGAAACGAGGTTCAGCAAAAAGTTTTGGAAAACTAAAAATTTCTGATCATTGTTTTACAATCGTTTTATTTAATGTGAGCATTTATAGTAACAAGAAATTGAACTATTTATTCAACTAATCTTGACAAATGAAGATCCCCTCACTCCCCGGCATAAAAAGTGAAACACAATTTTGAGGAAACAATGTTCTTAGAGTGCGCAAACGGAAAATATTTGTTTCCTAGGAAGCAAAACTGAGTCTAAAATACGTGAGACGCTAAAAGTTCCTGCAAAGTGCTTTCCGTAACAATGACTATGTCGCCTTTCTTGATAGTTATCACCACCTCGTAACAATCTGTCACGGTTTGGACGTCCCTATCATTTTTAGGGTTACGATCTTTGTTCGTCTGTGTCCAAGCCACTGCCGTTGTCATAGCTGCTAATGGCTGAAGGTTACAATTAGCATATTTGATCTTTTCATACCTTCCAAATACTATATTGAATTGGTATATCAGTTGCATGATGTCGCCCTTCTCAGTTAAAAGAGACAATACAATGGACGCTCTGACTAACTGCTTTCAAGGGTTAATCGTTGATCAAATGGCGCGCAGTTGAATTGGGGAGAAAATTTGAGCCACTATAGAATAATCCTATTTTTTAAAAAGTCGGTGGAGCAAAAAGTTGCAGGATTTTTTAACAGCGCAAAAGGCTAGCTAAAAGAGCGCATTCGCTGTGCACTTAGGCATCTGGAAATATCTGTGGGGCAATACAAACCCAAATTTTAGATTTTTCGTAGCGAGGAAAAACTATATGTAATATTCTGATTAAAAACAAAGTTTTAAAAAGGTAAAGGATATATCAGAGCTGAACATAACCAAAAAAGGAGGATAGAAGAAAATGTAAAGCGCAAAAAATCTATCTAAAATATTATCCACATGATCACAAAATAAGCCTTTTTAAAAATTCGGTAAAGTGATTTACCATTGGGTCTTTTGTGCGTTCTATCTTCCATTTGCAGGCCATTTTTGTCGACTATTTCAAGCACTCTTCCCGTGTTGAAGGGTCAGCTACTTCCGCCAGCTCGAATCGAGCAAGATACGAATTGTTTTTGTTTTCTATATGCAAAATGCACACACCACTTTTCAGCCGAACCCATATGCAAAATTCATGACTAAGGTAAATTTAACTCTTTGGCGGCGGCCAATGAAAACTGTTACCAAACAATCAGCCATTTAAAAGCAGGAGACTGATTGGAAACAGGTGAAAGCAGCCTGTCTGGGGGTTCGAGATCTGTTGCTTTTAAAAATTCCAAAAAAAAAGAAAAAAAAAAAACAGTGTTTATCGCTGGCTTAACAACCTTAATTGAACATGATGGGCTTTTTGTGGCATTTTTCTGTCTCATTGCAAACGATATGTTCTCGGAAGAAAACGCACTTGTGGTAAAAGCCACAAAGATATGGGATTGATAATTTGCACTCCAGTCGCAGCTGCTTCGCAAGTCCTTGGCAGTCTACAGCCAAAAGGGGGTAGTTTATAAAGAAACTGTGGTGCTGCGTCGGTGGGGAAGTAGTATACAAAATTTGGTTTTATCAAGGGAGTTGATAATGTAAATTGGCCACTGTACAGAGATTCTAAAAGCTGACGGTTCGAGCGTTAGCCATTCGTCAGAGCGAATCGATTCGCTCTGACCAGGGCGCTTATCCATAACCCGGTCTCTTTCCGCCCTGCTCTGACGAAGGGCTAACGCTCGAAACGTCAATTTGTAGTTTAGAAATAAGACGTACAGTCGAGACGAAGGCAGGAAGTGAGAGAAATAAAAGTTACAAACTAAAAAAAGGATGCTTGTTGATTTTCCGCGTTTACCAGCCCTTGAAAAAGTCGAAAGGACGGGAGAGTCTGAACACAAGTTACTTTAAACAAAACTCAACGCATTTTGACGTTGCGCTATATCGGGCGTAGCAGCGACGCCGAGAGGGGAATGGGACGGGTAGGGAAACCTTATCGGTGCAGTGCTTCGAGAGCTGGTTGAAATGGCGCGCGAGGGGTTTTCGGTGCATGTTTGTCATTTTTTCCAACATCGCGAAGACGTTGGCGGAAGCGGTCGGTCAATCCCCTCGCTATACAGGCTATGCAATAAGTGTACAAATCGCCTGTTGGATCTCGGATAGTTGTCGAGACCGGAACAAAATAAATAGAAAAATAGGTCCTCTTTGGGTATGCGTGTCGGGAACAAATGGTACACGAGTCTACTTGACTTGTCATGAAGTGATGAACGCATTGTTTTACGATCCTCGTATTTTCCTACTTCTTTTTCTCTTATTCTTCGACGAAGGCAAAACTTTTATTTATTTAACAGCCCTCCATAAATATCTGCAATTTGCCTCTGTTTCCCTGCTAACAGAGGTCTCTTTTCTTTTGCCTTCGCTGAGCTGATGTTATGTTGAGCATGCGTGGCGGTTACTTAGCGACCGAATCGTCACGTGATACTTCACGTTGTGTGGGGACACGGCGGGCTCAAGTCGCAATCAGCAAACATATCATGGGACATACGGTTTGAACAGTGCTGTCCAATGTTGTGGACGGCGGTCTCTTTTAGTCAGCCCAGCGAACGCAAAAAGGAAAGTGAACTCTGCTAGCAGGGAAGCTTTGTATGGATTTACCTCCTGTTTGGGCGATTGAGAAAAAGGGCAAACTCCACAGATACAAGCTTTTTTACCAATTCGTTTTCTTTTATTTTGTGGTCAACAGGATTTCAGAAGAGTAACAGCAAGAGACAAAAGAAACTACTGACTCTTTTCATGTTTTTTTTTTCAGAAAAATTCTTCAGTTTTGGGATGAGCTAGAAATTGCTGCTATAATTTAGAAAGGATCCATATTCTCGTCCCATCCCCAAAGCAACAAGCCAGACATGCGCGGACTCATGCGCGTTTGAACTTCGTGATCCCCCGACGAAATCAGGGTTCATGATCGGATTTACGAAAGAAACATTCTTCATCTTAGTTACCTAAAATTATCTTAAAGTTCTTCTTTGGGCTGCTTTAGAGAGACTGTTGCTTTTTCGTTAATAAATTTCACTAAATCGTCCAGGTTCCTCTCTCCTTCGTATTTAATCGGGTTCTTCTTGTCATTTGCTGGTGCGAAGAGGATGGTGGGATATCCTTCAGCCTTGTAACCAGATGGTGTATCATTAACTGTAGCATCCATTTTAGCTATAACCAAGTTTGGATCGTCTTTAAATTTCTTTCCTAGTTTCTTGTAAGTTGGTTCAAGCGCTTTGCAGTGTCCGCACCAAGGGGCGTAGAGTTCAATAAGCACGTCCTTCTTGGAATCAAGCACGATATCCTCGAATGTTTTTCCTACCACCACTGTGACGGGCCCGGAGTTTTTCTTTGGTGCCGGTTGAGACTTAACTTGTGCCTTGATGTTACCTGCAAGGACAAATGGACAAGGCTTTCAGCGTTTCTCATTTGTCAGGACCATTATGTTAGTCAGGATCAACAGCCGGAAGTGTAGCAGTTCTCGGTGCGTTTTTTTGGGAAAATCCGGAAACGGATTCTTGAATTCAAAAAAGGATTTTGCGTTTTTTTGGCGACATCCAAAAACGGATCACGAATCCAAAGTATCCACACTAGAGGAGGATACTTCGGATTAAATATAAATCCGGATTTTTGAGATTCATCACTTCAGCGTTTTTTTGGGAAAGGATTTGAAAAAAGTATTTTTGATTAGCGGTTTTCCATGCAAAAATGATACACAACAGCTACCCTACGTGACAGTTTAGCCCAAATGTTTTTCTGGCGCCATTTTTACCGTACGGTCGAAGACATGAATACTGTAGGTCGAAAACAGTTAGGTTTCCTGTAAATTTCACACCAGAAATTACACTAAAAGTTTCTTGACAGCTAAAAAAGCATGTTTTTCGTCATTTCTTTTTATCGATCGCTAAGGTTCTTTTTTTTCTGGTGGCATTTTCATTTAAGAATTTCTCCAAAACAAACTTAACCACTATTTTTTTTTTGTTCTAAAATTTGCACGCAACTCTGGATTTGTTTGCGTTGTCATGGAAATAATCCTTTTTCGGATTTTGCCTTTTTTTGACGCTGAAGAATCCATTGATCCGAGATCAGAAATCCGTTTTTGGATTTTTCCAAAAAAAGCACCCTTATATTGTCAAGTCTATGTTATCTTTTCTGTTGTTCAGTCTTTCGTTTTTGATTCGGGTTGCAAGCCAATTACATGGTACCCTATTGGAACTGCTACACCCCCCTAAAAGAAAACCAGTCCTAGAAACTTTCTGGAGACGCTGAAATGAAACATGGCAACCTCACCAAAACACCCTCCATCACTCACCAACAGCTTATAAGGTTATGTGAAAGGAGAAATCTAGATCTTATTCTTGGTTTAAAAAAGGGTCGACTGAAAGGCCGTTTACACGACAGAAAAATTGGGTACGGAAGTTCAGTTGTTTTGGTGGATGATATGCGATGTTAACCAGCTGTAATATGGCCTATTTATTCGGCCACATGGTACAGTGTTTTCCCTTATGCAAGACCTTAATAAAGTGATAATTACTATTGTTGTATCTCTCAGATAGGGCGGTTTTCAATTGAGTGTCGGAAGTAATTAGCGCATTGTTACTGGGTTGCCTATGGGCAAACCCAGTCGAGGTCTGCGTTTTGTTTGTTTGTTTTCTTTTTTTTCTTTTTTTTGGTTTTTTTTTATTTCCGTGTCGGTAAAAGTCTTGCCTGTCACTCCCCTGGTAAGTGGTGTCTTTGTGCATAGAGCCTTCTGCGCGTATTTTCTTAGGATCGAGAGGGTAGTGGAACTGCGTAGATTTCTCTGGTGGACACAGTAGAATCATTAACTTAGCCTGCAATGGCGTCGAAAGTCATGTAACGCGAATGGCGTTTTAGTGGATCCTTAAACAAAATATACCCTTATGGAGTTCAATAATGGAAAGTCAGTTGGATAAACTAGTCAGGAATCTCAAAAGCGACGAGTACTGGACTTCGACAACAATCTATCGCCCGTCGAGACGAAATGGATTCTGTGGTATTTTCTGCCTTTGTGAATTATAATATCATGTTGTGTATTGAATTTTCGAGCTTAAGGTTGAAATGTGATATGGGAGAAGTTTTTTAGTATTGCTCTGTAAGCAGGAAGGGTTCACAGGCCTGTTGGAAGCGTGCTTGAGTTTCAACAAAATGAGCCCCAAAATCAGTGAAAACTTGTGACGCAGATGAATAATAAAGTAGCTGCTATTTCCAAAATGATGGAATTACCTGGTGATAAATAACGTCGTACGCGTCTTGGAGAGTAAATTCTGACTTTGCATAAACAAGAGTTGGGCGATTGGGATCTTTGTTTTGACTTCGCTCATTTCATTGTCAAACTTTATAACACTTGACAGAAAAAGAAACTTACAAAAACCCGGTATCTTGCCGTCATTTAACACAGATGCTTCAATGTTTGGCGAGTAAACATGCCGCGGTAACTTAATCACGGCGCCCGCTGAATTCCGGCCATGTCACTTTTGCAATTTACTTGAACGTAGCAAAAATCTCCCAAAATGTTTGTCGCTGATCGTAACTTTTTATATTCTATATTCACGGTTCAAGATTAATGTTGTTTTCATGTCGTAAATATTTCATTCTCGATCGACCGTCCCGGAAACTTCCTTCTGCTCTTTCTACTGTCCCCCCTGAAACTGTGTATCAATAGTTATTTGCTTTTTCATCAATATTTGTTTTGCATAAAGCAAGCTAACAAAATCTGTACCTTGCTGAGTTCGCATTTGTTAGCGTTAATAGTATTTTCGGTCAGATGCTTCTGCTTTTTACGACGGGTTTATTGTTTTGGTCTCCCATCCTAACACTAACCCCGCTCAACAGGGCCTGACTTCAGTGAAAGCTGACAGATGCTCAGAGGGCACACTTGTGGTGCAAAGAAGTTGTGAGGGAACTTGAAAATTATCAACATGTCAGCCCAGAAGCCAATGTTTCTCGCTTCTCTTTTATTTGTTATTCTTCAGAGACTGGAATGCTGTATTTCAATACCACACAATTCAGTGCCTTCTGATTTTCTGTAGCACGTACCACAGGCAACCCAGTGTATGCTTCACGGAAGCATCTCGTTTTGTTTTTGCATTGCTTCACTCAGTGATTGGTACGCACGATGTGATTCGCTAAATTACCGGGCCGTATTCTACAGTACGGCCCGCTGTACGTCTCGCTAAATTTGAAATTTCGATTAAACATTCTCTAGCAAGTTTTTCATGTCATTTCTGTTACATAAACTTGTCAAACTATTGAAATCTTGCAGACAACTATTTCAAAGGGCCAATACTCCGTTTTTCGGATTTTGACAAGCTTTGGAAGCTTCCGCTTGACTTCAACTAGTTTCCTTTCCCGCGCGGCCGATTACCACAGAGATAACATACACATCTTACTAACAGTAACCTCGTGTTCTCGGTCCGTACTGTAAAATTATGGATCCTCGTTTTTTCCCGTTGCTCTGTCCGTAATTTTACAGTACGGACCTTGAACTCGGTTTGTAAGAGGTATTTATTAGTACGCAAAAGCGTTTGTATATTTGTACCTTCTTTGAAGTTCTCCACAAACTCTCGCAAACTGTCCTCGCTGAATTCCTCTTCAGGGTCCATTCTGTATCTTTTTTCACTCTCGTCAAAGCATCCCACGTTTATCTCCTCTCCCGAATCGTCAAGTGCAAGAGCTTTGAGCTCCTCTGGAAAGTTCTGTTCATTAGCGATGGCAAATGTTACATCACGGTGATCCTTAGCCACTTCCAAGACTTTCTGACGCCAAAACTGGGTGGCTGAAAAGAGAGACATGTTTCCTTATCCTAAGCTGAGGTTCCCACTGCAACCAGGGGTCGGTTGCTCGAAGCCTGTTTAGCGCTAACCGTTGGTTAAGAGGTATCAAAACCTAGAGGTTTTCATGGTATTTACCCTGGTGAGCGCTAACCATGATTCGAGCAGCCCAGGTCTGAGGTTTGGTTTAGAGAATTCTGAATGTAGCTTAAGACAGTTCCATTTCAAAGACCTGGTCCCAGTTGTTCAAACGATGGATAGTG
>OX421451.1:4351232-4363732 GCA_949126865.1 Montipora capitata
AAAAATTGCAAAACTCATGAATGTCTTCTTTAGGAAGTTGGGTAGAGATACATGTAAAATTGGAGTGATTCCAGTATGGGCCAGTATGTCCCTTGGAAAGCAACTGTGGCTTGCATTGCAGTGGTTTCTCTATAAATATAAATGTGAAATTCCTCTGGGGATTTCACAACTTGTTTGTTACTTTTCTCAGATCTCTGATGACTACAAAGGGTACTCTTTAGACATGTTTTGTTTGCCTAAACATTATGAAGATGATGTGGAGAGCATTTTGATACCAAAAGGGCTTATCTGTGACAGGTATACAGTAAAGAGAAAAACAATGACTCGCGGAAACTGCTAATACCTTCCCACCATTGACTGGTCTTGTCATAGAGTATGAAATACCGGTAATGATTATACGTGTATGCTTATTTATGAGAAAGAGATCAGAATTAGTAAAAGTATCGTTCATGATGACTCAACATTTGCTGCAATAATTGAATGTAATATACAGTTAATTAGATCAAGATAATAAACAGTTAATTAGTTCAAGATATCATGATAGTAATGTATTAGTGTATCAATCCATTGACTCCTTCCTTCCCAATGATGAGTAAACTTGTCTGGCATTAGACATAACAAATCTATTTGATCTCAATGGGTTAAAGGGAACTTAGTTTCTGAGTGGACGGTAGAGGCTGTTAACCCATTGACTCGTGAACTGCCCCCCATTGACGAGTAAAATTGTCTGGCGTTAGACAGAGTAAAATCTATAAGTGGCACTCTTGGGAGTGAAAGGGTTAATATCTAAAGTATGGGAATTGAACTTGAGGTGCAGGGACTCCGCAGTGGTGAGAGCACTCGCCTCCCACCAATGTGGCCCAGGTTCGATTCCCAGACTCGGTGTCATATGTGGGTTGAGTTTGTTGGTTCTCTACTCTGCACCGGGAGGTTTTCTCTGGGTACTCCAGTTTCCCCTCTCCTCAAAAACCAACATTTGACTTGATTTACTCTCATTGTTCATTTCAGTTTACAGTGTCCCCAATTAGAGCTCCAGCGCTAGAACGACTAGACACTTAAATAAAGTTCCTTTCCTTTCTTTCAACTACACTTATTGGTTCTTTTTACCCACAGCAGAGGCACAGTTGTAGCCGAAACGTCTGAGATGATAAGAATTTTTAGCCATTGTAAACTTTTTGATTCCTCTTTTACCAAAGTGTTACCCCTTTTCAAGGTAATGATATAAGTCAGATTAAGGCTAAAAATGGCCAACTTTAATCCTGTTTTTTCAGGATTGAGAGATTAGCACGGAACATTTGTCGTGAAGTTGGAAAGGGACCACTTATTGGACTGTGTGTTTTGAAAGGGGGCTATCAGTTTTTTGGTGACTTAATGAACTCTATTAGATCAATCAATTCAAGTGGAGGTAAATAAACAAATAGCCAAATGATTAATTATGTTAAAGTTTGGTTGCAGCAGAGGCACTTGATCTTAGATCTTAGGCTTTGTTACAACTCTGTTTTGTTTCAAATATGTTGGATTTTTCTTCATTCTCTGATCATTGCAGAACATTGAATGATTTGAATGAGTTTTTTTTTGTTATAAAGAAAAGAAGCCAACAAAGTAATATTGGTTAATGTAACAGTTCCTGAAAAGTGTGATCTTTACTGAAGGGTGGATAGTGCTATCTACTGGATACCTGTAACTCAATTGGTTTTGCTAGTGTTTATCTGCTGTGACTGGATAGTCATTTATCCTGTGGATAGCGCGCGTTATCCACCTTTTTGAGCAACCGAGGCCTGAAGCCCAAATTAGCAGTTCTCCTTCAGAAAAAAAAATTCTTGTCTCAATTTTTACACCAGTTTAGCACTCAGTTCTGATGTTTTTAAATGCAGCCACATACATGTACATGTAATTTATTTGAGCTTCACTTTCCCAACAACATTTTTTCCTGATGTAACAGAACAGTCAGTCAAGATGTCAGTTGATTTTATCAGACTGAAGAGCTATGAGGTAACCTGTGTAATGTTAGGCAATGACTGGTAACAACAATACATGTAGATTTGTATACTTGTACTACCAACTCATTTATGGAACAAAATATCATATTTTACCACAATTGCTTGAAATCTGATTGGCTAATTTGCCATCGTCTCTAAGGTTCTATACCATGCTACTTCCGTCATGCTTGCGTCAATGTGTCACGCTTAGCTGCGCCTTGTGAGTCCACAACATTTTGACCACTGTGATGACAGACGAATATCATTGTCAGTAGGAGTACAGACATAGCTGAACCATGTTTGATTTGTTACATAATGATAGGCGCCATACCACTTTATACAAATTTAGATTTTATAAATAATGATTTAAATACAAATTTAGTTGTACCAAAATTAAAAGAGAGTTCCAAGGTAGTCCCTGTAAGGATTGCTATAATGAGGGCCGCTATATTGGCTGTCAAAATGAAGGTTTTTTTGTTCCTTATAGTTTCTATTTTTGAACGAGAAAATCTTCCTTAGTTCCGTAGTTTGCATATTAGACGTAAATTTGATACAGTTGTCCTTTTACTTCAGAAAAAAAAAATGGTAGATTTTTTTAACAATTTGTACTTTTTCTCTTCTATACATGTATAATGATACCGCAGGATGATCAATCTTGTGGTGAAGTTAAGGTTGTTGGAAGTGATGATTTGTCATCATTGAATGGAAAGGTATGTAGTGACTAAAGATTGAATGTGTCACATGTCCACTGTGGGATTTAGTACTCAAAGGCAGATTTAGATACTCGAGTATTGTTGATTGTCTTGAGCGGAGAAGAAGAAGCCATTACGAGAGCACACTCAGGAATAAATCACTTCCCCCATTGCATCATGAGAATACATGTATATATAAATTAACATCTTTATTAACAAGTATTGTTACAAGACAGAAGGTTTAAGGAGATTCCCTGAAAGTTCTTTGTCCCAAAAAAATAATTCTTTTCAGAGACCTCTGAGAATTCGATGAAGATTTAATCAATCCCCATGCTTCTTATTAATCTACTCAGCTTCCCAAGGCTCCTTGTGATATAATCACACTATTAAATTGAATTTAAAATTTAAAATGTAGTTTAGCAACTGAACATCTCAACCTTGATCTTTGAATGACCTTTTAATAGCCTTGGTGGTACCACATCATGATTATTTAAAGGATCTTTGGTTGGTGTTTAACTATTTTTTAAGATCATAGTATCTTTAGTTTTCTTTTTTTTTCTTCTTCCTTTTGCATGTAACGTTGTTCCCCAAAGCCACCATAGCACTGGCAGACCTTTTCCATGGGTAAAGGGTAAACAATTCTATCCGATCTTCTTTGGTAAACTAAAGGAACCAAATCAAAAAAGAATGCAAGAAAAAGTTAATACGAGGTTTTCTGGGTGGACAACAAACCAAGTAGTATCCCCAGCCAATAAGATGTAACTTAAATGACAAAAACATGGCTAATTACTGTGTGCGTTGCAAAAGCCCATTTCCGACTTGTTGTTTTGCTCCGCTTCAAAACAAATCTTCCAGTGAAACCATTGAAGTGAATGGGATAAAAATGCTCAACCATTACCATTTCAATGGTTTTACAAGAGGACTTGCTTTCATGAAAAAGGCGAACAGCAACTCAGAATTAGCGTTAATCTTTGGGATGATGCGAAAAAGGATCATTGATCAAAGATCACTTTGATCATGGTGCATCAAAAGAACCGAAGAATCCTTTCCCAGAGTGGACTTGTGGGTTAAGTAGGCATCACTACCCTTCAGAGCTCATCCTTTGTGCAAAATTATGCGACTTCACTTTCTCTGAGAACTGTATGCATTCATCATTCAAACTTTCCGTGACAGATCGTCACAATATAGAGTACAATCCACTGGCTTTTGATTAACAGAGAAACTCTCTCAAACTCTTTCTTCCCATGTTGTATGATACATGCCAATCAAAGTTACACTCCATACACAATTCGTACATTCTATTGTCAGGCAATGAGTTAAGTATGGCAAGAATGCGTGTGTGAATTTTGCCTAGCATGATGCAAATATGCAGATTCTGACACTATTCACCCTTTTACCCGTTATCCTTTGCCCATCACCCTAATGGCTTTACTTGTTACCCCATTACCCCTTATGCATGGAAAAGGTCTGCCGCCATAGCACATATCGTACAGGCCAACTATATCTCATAGAATCGTTCAGGGATTTTTACCTGGGTGAATTGGTTGAAATGTGTATGAGATTTGTATTACTTGTAAATTAACTACTGTGTTAATCAGCTTCTTAAATTGTTTCTTGTACAAAATAGATATGGTGATCTTCTGAAACATTAATTGGCAAGGGTTTTGACATGATCTTTTTTTGCTTCTTTCAGCATGTTTTAGTAGTTGAGGTAAGTTTTTGCTATTGGTAGGCTATTGAGGTGAAGTGATAAAACTCTCTTAATTAATTAATTATGGGCAAAAGCAAAAATCTGTGTTATGTTAGTTTTTCAATTGCTAAATAAAGTAACTAGATTACAACAATAAATACGTATGAAGAGTTTGCTTAAAAATAATGGATTTAGATTCAGTGACCATTGATTCTTTGACTCACTTTTGAATTGTATTTAAGGGCTTTTCAGTACAAAGTTTTAAATTACAGTGTATATTTTATACTCCAAAACAAAATTATTTAGGATAGGTTTTATTGATAAGGATAGGTGTACCTTCTGTAAATACGAGGCCAAAACTCTGTACCATTTGATGTTTTACTGTCCTCATTCAAAACAATTCTGGAGTCACTTTGAATCTTACTTCTCTTCTTTGACTAACCAACATTTTCAACTTAGCCTGTGAGATGTGCTGTTTGGTGCTACTACTTCAAAATCCACCCTTCTAAATTATCTCTTAATCCTTGGGAAATTGTATCTGTGGGATTGCAGAAGGAGCAATATACATGGACATGTATTTAGTTTTCAGACAAAAGTAAACAAGTATGAAACAGAAAAGTACATTTGCACCAGAGATAACAAACTAGGAGAATTTAACAATAAATGGACAATACTATCTTTTAAAGTTAGTTATAACGTTTTTTGTCCTTTCTTGTTTTTTTTTTTAATCGTAACTTCTGTGTAATGTATGGTTAGTGTGTGTTCAACTGCACAGTCCGTACTTCATCAAAATGTTGTGCATTGATAATGAAAAGATACAGTAACAAGTGCCAGCATAAAATTTGGCAGGAAGCTTCTGATAAAGTCCTCACCCCCTCATTGCAGCATGGGACTTCATAATAACTTGAACCGTGAATATTGTTGATCATTTTTGTCCGTGAGATAATACCTTTGATACTGTTAAATTAATACTAAATATTATTTTTGTTTGCCATCTTTTTTTACTTTAAAAGGATATTATTGACACTGGAGCAACTATGAAGAAACTGTTGAATACTCTGACAAAATTTAACCCAGCTTCGATCAAAGTGGCAAGGTATACCTGTCAGTGCTAGTGAATAAAAAAGCTCTCACAGAAACCCCTGGGAACAGGAACAGTTTCCTACTCTTCTCTTGCATTAATGTAAATGTCTGTCATTTAGGGAAAAGGGAGTTGTTCAACAATTAAATTGTGTTCTCTACTTTTTACGTTTTAATTTCCCTAATCTTGCACACGCTCCACTTCCCAAACATTTGACTTTTTTCCCGACTTTCTGTGAAATCAAAGAGTTGAATGCTGAGTAAAGCAAGGTGGTGGAGCCAGTGATTTTCATCAATCTTTGATCTAACCTTCACCATAGGGGTGCAGGGAAGGTGCGGTGGTGAGAGCACTGGCCTCCCTCCATGGTGGCCTGAGTTTGATTCAAAGACTTGGCGTCATAATTATGTGGGTTGTCTCTGCACCAAGAGATTTTCTCCAAGTAGTCCGGTTTCCCCTCTCCTCAAAAACCAACATTTGACTTGATTTGCGTTAATTGTTAATTTCAGCTTAAAGTGTCCCCAATTAGTGCTCCAGCGCTAGAATGACCAGGCACTAAAATAAAGTTCCTTTCCTTTTCCTTTCCTTTTACTCCCTCAACACGTTACCTTTTTTTGGAAAAGTACATTTTCAAGATGTGCAATTCTTTAAGGTGTTGTTGAGGACTCTTTCTAATGATCTTGTGTAATGTATTGTTAGTTTGCTGGTTAAGAGAACACCCCGAAGCAATGGCTATCGCCCAAACTGTAAGTGATTACTCTCAGTAATATTGTTTTCAGTTAGTAAATGCATTACTGGTAATTTTTCAGATAACTGGTATTGCTTAACACAGATACAGTGTAAATTGCCATTATTTTGGTTTATTTTTCCTAGATATTGGTTTTGAGATTCCTGATAAATTTGTTGTGGGTTATGCCTTGGTAAGTCCATCTTTATTATTATTCCCATTAATATATAGATTTAGGCAAGCCTAAAAGCAGAGCTCCTGTGTTATTTATTCTTACGATATTGTCATGTGATACTGATCAGCGGATACCTTGTTTTGACAGATGTCAATTTACCAAGAACCTCTTTCATAATGTTGGCCAAATACAATATTCTTTTGTTTTAATGCTAATAAGCCTTTCTAGCCTCGCTATGACAAGCAAATTTTCAAAACGAGGGCAGTAGGTCTAATTAACATAAATACAAAAGAATGTAAAGATGGACACCATTTATACAAATTGCACCACAGAGTTTCACTTTGGTATACATGGTGGATGGTCGTACAGTTGTATGGTGACCTACATGTAACTGTGACCAAATCCAAATTTTCTCGCACAGATGGGTTACCATATTTTTTTACCCATGGTGCTCCGCGCAAATGCCTTTGGTGCGCGGAGCTCCGCCATAAGGTTCAGCCCTAATAATTGTAGGAGACCTCTCTGAATGATTCACTGTTTTGAGCGTTGCCATCAAACCTTAAATTTGGCTATTTCAGGTTCCTGTTTTGTACAGTACAGCAAAAGGAATCTACAAATTGTGTGTTGCACATGCAGCTCAATTTTTTTCCTCTTTGGTATACTTGTCATTGTCATTGTCATTAGCCTTTATCCTCACTAAAAGACTCTCCAGCATAAGCACAAGCAGGATTCGCAGACACATTAACTGGATGTTTATTAGTGTCTTGTCTTAACAAAATGCTCTAATGATCAAGAGATGCTACTGAGTTTGCCTATGTTTTTATGCTTATGTCTGCGTCTCTAGTGAGACCAGGCTTTAAGGAACCCTCACTTGTTTATCTTTTACCCATGGGTTGGGTGGATGCGTGAGGCCATGTGGACTTTCATTGCCATTTCATCTTGCACCCCCCCCCCACCCTCCCCTAAATAAGCAGTATTACCAAGACACGGTCAGTTGTGTGGGTATCGTTGTGTGCTTGCTTGTAACTCTGCTGATTGTTGTTTTTCAGGATTATAATGAACATTTCAGAGATCTTAATGTGAGTGTCAAACAATGGGTGTTTTCTTCAAATTTCCCCAGAAGCACCATCAAAACAATAGTTTTGTTACAATTTTTTTAAAATAAAGAATATGAAAAGAATTCGTTTTGCTATTATTGTAGCCCTAGAGCAAAGAATCTTTAATTTCATGGTAGAGGTTAATAGCCGTTAATTGCAACTTGGTACCATTTCAAATAAACGCAACGGCATTAGAAAAGCAACTGGAAAGAGGCACCTACTTTTTATCCGCTTAATAACTATCCAGTCGATTGCCATTTTATCCGTCGCACGTTCATAACTGCTAGGATCATAGCTTCACTTGATTTCATATCCGCAGTTCATATAATAGTGATCCATTTCATATATCATTTCATTGTTGATTCATTCCTCACGGGAACATTGGAACCCACAAATGACCAGCTCCCAACGTCAGTGGCTTTATAGCCCAGTTGGTTAGAGCGTCGCACTGGTATCGCGAGGTCACGGGTTCAAATCCCGTTGAAGTCTTGAACTTTTCAGGCTTCTTTACGCAATTACAAATATTGCGTTCATAACTGCGAGGATCATAGCTTTACTAGATTTCGTTGTGCATGCATGTCCGTTTATGTTTGCTTTTCTGGTGTGAACGCTTGCCTTAACATCTACAAAGGAAGCGACTTCTATGTAGACTTTTTAACTGCATTCTCTTCTGTTTTTGTTTCAACAGCATATTTGTGTTATCAACGAGAGTGGAAAAAAGAAGTACGCCAAAGGAAGCATAAAAACATAGCAATTTGTAAATAAAAATCGTTATTTTTTCAAAGAGAGAGATTTGCGAACATTTTAGCTGGTCTGTTTAGTTCGTATAGCACTACACAAACTCCAAACAGGGCGAAAGTAAGGTTTCTTTCCGCCGTAATTCGAGCAGTACATCAGTGAGTAAAAATATATATTTATTTTCAATTTCTTGTCTTTTCTCAGTTGATCAATCATGTTTTAATTTGGGTTTGTTGGAGGGTTGATCAGAATAAATATCGCGTTGCTTTGGTGTTGCATTGATGCGCATAGCGATTGGCTCAAATATCACGCGCCATATTCTCGGCCAATCAGAGGGAAAATGTGACTGGCTTCCACGCATTTTCTCGTGCGTAGCGACGGGTTTTGATTGGCCAACACAATTACTCTGACGAAATCGAGAGATGCGATGCCGGTGCGATGCTCTACTAACATAACTGGTAGAACATTTGATAGAGCATTGCACCGGCATCGCAGAAGTCTTGGGTTCGCGTTCCGTTGATGCCACCTGGGTCCGGTTGTTCGAAAGCCGATTAACTTAATCCAGGATTAGCGTAAAATCTGGTTCTATTTTTTCAACGTTTTGGTAAACTTTCTTTTGCTTATGTTTGATTTTCAAGATTGACTTCCTCTAATGCAAAATTTTGCCGAATATCAGCGTTGAACAACATTGGGAATAGAGAAATAAACTCCGTGGTTAATTTTTAATCTGAGATTAGCGTTAATCAGCCTTCGAACAACCGGGCCCTGAACTTTTCTGGTGTTTATAAGAGACAATAGACCAATTTCGATATATTAAAATTCAGTCGAAAACAAAAGGCATCATCTCGAGGCTCTGGGGAATAAACTCATACAAATCCTTATATTTATTCCCCAGAGCCTCGTGATGATGTCTTTTGTTTAGGACTGAATTTTAATATATCGAAATTGGTCTATTGCTTAAATTGTCCAGATAAGTGCGAAGATCACTTCTCTCAATTTCGTCTTTAACTCGTTCTTCAAACATACATATTTTTTTCACAAACACTCTGGTTTTCATGTCACGAAACTCAGTTGGCCCCGGATGACACGCTCCGATGTCCTTAACACTAAACACTTAATGACTGGTCCCAAGGGAAACAGTTAATTTTGTTTCCCGAGGTTCAAGGGAAACAAAATTAACCTTCCCGAGGAACCAGTCATTAAGTGATTTGTTACATAGCACAAAAAGGAAAAACGGTCAACATTCGCGGGTAACAGTGCACTATTACCCTCTGGCGTCATAGATTTTGCACTGTTGCCCGCTCAGAGACTTTTTTAGCCGGGAAACAGTTTTATTGTCAGCTGTCATGTGACCTCGAAGTAACCAATGAGAGCGCGCGCTGCTGGGGGAAAAAACTCAGCCATTACTCAGCCATATAACAATTTTTTATTATTCCACTGTTACGCCATTTTACCATATTTGGTCAAGAGAACGCGCAAAATATGAGACGGTAATACACTGTAGTGTCCCGATTTGACCGGTTTAGAACAGAGCAAATACGGACGGAACGGGAGTTTTTCGATGAAAGAAGTTGTTTTCAACACGATGCAAAGCCTGAGAATTTAGCTTGTCATCGCTTGTTACTCGTCATTTCGTTTATCCAATCAAATAAAAGGGCATTTGGCTGGCTTTTTGTGCTGTTTACATCGTTCCGGCACGCGCCTTGAAGGACAGATGATGCATTTTTTTAAAAACATTCTTACCAAATTAAAATTGAAGCAAAATAACACCTTTTTTTGCTGTTGAATAATAAATCTCTTATTCGATGGTTTGACATATAATACTCGCGGACATTTTGCCCATTGCTTTTAAAGGGAACCTCCACTAAAACAGGAATATATCTTTAAAATAGTTAACATAATGTTCTCAATCAAAATCGTTCGAACGTTTTCCAATGGAATCGTTTGTATCCGAAATAAATGAATTTCAAAAACGCTTGTTTTGGTTTTCAAATTTCCCGGGCGCCGCCATCTTGAATAATTGTGACGTGTCATGGTTGCCCTATTGTTTTAAAACGAAAGTTCTTTGTGCAAATACAAAAGAGCAACCATGAGAAGTCACAATTATTCAAGATGGCGGCGCCCAGGAAATTTGAAACCAAAACAAGCGTTTTTGAAATTCATTTATTTCGGATACAAACGATTCCATTAGAAAACGTTTGAACAATTTTGATTGTAAACATTATGTTAAATATTTTGAAGTTGTATTCTTGTTTTAGTGGAGGTTTCCTTTAAAGTCCTGGCCCCAGTTGTTCAAAGACTAGTTAACTTTATCTAGTGGATAATTAAGTCGCTATTCAGAATGTAAAGCTGATATATTTTTCGTTTCTGCGTTAGAGCGGTTTTCAATTGGGTCTCGTAAAACAAATACCAAAGTAATTACTTCGACCAATCACAGCAGGAGCAAACAGCGCAAAGAACCAATCAAATTTCTTAGCAATTTCGCGTAACTTGCTCAAAGCGCGGGAAACATCGCGCGTGCGAGTAACGATTGGTTTTGGTTTTCCTTCTCATTGCCTGATAAACTCGCGCGAGTTTTTTAAACCAATTACCAAGCGTAGCAATTGCAATCGCGTAATTACTTTCGACGAGTCACTTGAAAACTGCTCCAAACGTTGGCAGAGGTTTTGGAACACGCCTTTACTTAGATGTGATTAGAGTGTGCACGTTCTTTGTTACGAGATCAAATACTTTTAAAAATCTTTGCACACATTGAAATTTGTGACTTATCCACCGGATAAAGCTATACGCCCTTTAAACAACTGGGGCCTGGAAAACAGAACTGGGAAGTTTATATTGTTAATTTGTGGTAATTTCGCAATATTAAAAACGACGTGCTTTAGAGAAAGTGCAGTAAAGAAGTTAGCGTCTTTTGGAAAAGGGCTCGAGTAGCAGAAACTCTCCTAAATGACGGTTTATTACGATGGAAAATCGTGGGGCTGGACAATCTGCGAGCCATGTGAATTTCGCATTTAGGTCTAAGCACCCATTTCAAATAGCGCTTATAAACAGTTATTAAGTCTAAGCACCCATTGTAAAACGGTTAGCTTTTCAATAACTGTGTGACTCGCATGTTGGCTCGCATGGCTCGCATGGCTCGCAGGCTCGCACATTGTCCTAACTCGAAAATCGTTAGGGATTTCCTTGGCCATAAAAGGCGAACAGGGACCCGACGACAACGTAAACGCCACAGAACAAGAAGCATAATGCGCAAAAACAAATGTAGGGCTTTACTGTAAGTCCATTTTACTTCTAACCATCAACATTGCATTTAATGGCTCGATTTTTGCATATGAATGAAGCTCCTTAAATTGAAAATCGTAGAACAAGGATGTTGGATTGCTATGCAGCCACCCCGCACTTTTTTCCCAGCAGTTCATACACCAGTGTCTGTGTAAAGGAAGCACAGCCTGAACTTTAATTGTGACGCCAGTAGGTCCTCCGTTCACTAGCATTTTTTCCAGCCAGGTATACGTCAATTGTAATATGGAGCTGAAAGCACATCCGCGTCGACTTGGTAATAGGGCCTTTGCATGACCGTGTCACGTGACCTTGACACAGCTTCCATAAAAATCTCCTTACATTTTAAGCATTAAAATTGCTGTAAAATCTCTTACATAAATGTCAGTGGCCTCAAAATTGACATCCTTACTAATTTCATCACGCTCTTTCCATTTCTGGCATCTATTTTGTACCACGAAAATTTTTTTATGATTGACAAGGTCACGCGACACGGTCATTGGCCTATAGGGAGCTTTAGCAACGACAAAGGCGACAGCGACGAGAACGTCACAAATTTGCATATTTTGTGGGTACTGAAAAACAATAGCTTTCCACGCTGTCCACGTGCAGTTTTCATTTTTGTCTATCTCTTTGCGGTCGTCAGCAAAACAAAAACGTGAAATGACCAAAGCTGAGGTTTTAGGGAGAACGTCAGCGCTTAGGATAAACTTCTATTTTCTCCACTAAAGTGAGCGTCGTTCATACTAGTTTAGTTCTCGAGGGTTTGCCACACCTTTATCAGGTTAAAATGCTTGGAATAGTCGCGAATTAAACTGAGGCTCAGGGAGCTCCTCGGTTAAATAGCTTTTGGCCATCAGTAGGCCAGATTAGTACCATGTGACATAAATGGACAATCAGAGCGCGAACCATAGAGGGCCGCAGCCAGTATGACGCAAATCGAGGCACTCGCCTCAGTTATTTTTTCGTATTTTAAAAAAAAATAAAGCGTGATTCCAGTGTTATCTTTAAAATGTACTCATCATAAACACCTAAAATACCTACG
>OX421451.1:4368732-4371232 GCA_949126865.1 Montipora capitata
AGGTCGTAGCCCGAGTTGGCTAAAATCAAGCGATATTCCGCAAGATTGAGCAGGATAATTGTTTTATTATTCAACACATTGATGACAAAGCACAAATTTCTACGTTTATTGGAAAAAAAAAAGATGGAAAAACTACCATTTTTCTCCGCGACACTCAAAATTACGTATATCGCAGGATATCTGGGCCCGGTTCCTCGAAAGCCGATTAACTTAATCCAGGATTAGCGTAAACTTTTGTTTCACGTTTTCAACTTTTTGGTGAAAGTTTCTTTTGCATATTTTTGTTTTTCAAGATTGACGTCTCCTCATGTAAAGTTCTGCCGAAAATCTGCGTTGAACAGCATTTGGGAGTAGAGAAATAAACTGCTTGGTTAATTTTTAATCTTAGATTAGCGTTAATCGGCTTTTGAAGAACTGGACCCAGCTGTTGAGTAACTGTTAAGTACGCACGACGAGTATTGAGCGCGCTATGACCATATTTGGACATTGTCACAATGTGTTGCATAATGACAAAGGATAGTCAGAGTTTGCGTAGCCAATCAGCGCGCACCTTCAACGCTATCCACTGTTTTAGTATATACTAACACATTATAATGCCACTTTTTGTTTTCCCGTCTTTTACAGTAAATGGTAACAGCAAAATTGTAGAAGTGAAAAACAAAACACCTGAAGAAATTGAGCATTGGTTGGAAAGACTGAGACAAGAATCAGGGGTTAAAGTGCAGAAAATAAGAAAGTTTTGGCACACAGAGAATCCTTCCATTCAAGGAACATGGACTCCCTTCCTCAACAAAGCACCGTCTTTGAGACGATCCACTGTAAATAGTTATACAAGGGAAAAGCAGATTAATAGTTGATCCAGTTAGTTAAAGGCTACTTTGCAGTCACTGGTGTTTTTCCTGAAATTATTGTTTCTTTTGTTTCAAATTTCTTTTAAAGTGTTTGTATAGGAAAAATTAATTTTAGAATCCCTTATTTTCACCTTCAAATTCCTGGGTGTGGCCATCTTGAGTAAATGTGGCTTGTTAAAGTCCTACTGCGGCCAAAAAAATTTCGAGCGTTGCACGGCAACCGGAACTTGATTTTTGCATTATTGGATAGTGCTTTTCGCCGAAAGTTACAAGCAAATCGCTTCCGTAAGAGTAAAAATACCAAGCAAAGCGTGCATTATGTTATTGAGACTTACTCGTTTCCGGCTCGTGCAAATTTAAAAACTTTCAAAACAACACTCGTGCCTACAAATCACGAAATTACGCTATTTCCCATAAATACACGTGTAAGCTGGAAGACTACTAACATCCTTCACGAGGAGTGCAAAGGATGACGGGAACAACAACAAAAAAATACTTGATGAATACTGGCAACTAATGTAGAATTTGAATATCTTGCTCTTAAAAATCTTTTACCCATTAAAAAAATATGTGCAAACACCGCTCGCCTCGACTAGCTTTTGCTTACTGCGGGCAGCGCATATTTCCGTAATATTTCTTTCTTCTGTACAAATGAAGGTTGAAATTTTGCTCCGAGTTCAGCTGGGCCCGGTTGTTCGAAAGCCGATTAACTTAATCCAGGATTAGCGTAAACTTTTGCTTCATGTTTTCAACTTTTTGGTGAAAGGTTATTTTTCTTATTCTTGTTTTTCAAGATTGACTTCTTCTAATGTCAAGTTCTGCTGAATGTCAGCGTTGAACAGCATTTGGGAGTAGAGAAATAAACTCCTTGGTTAATTTTTAATCTGGGATTAGCGTTAATCGGCTTTTGAACAACCGGGCCCTGGAGTATATCTCGTATCGAAGCTTGCAGTCCTTGAAAACTCCTCTGTGTAAAAATCACTTAAGCGTCACTTTCGGTTTCTGAAAGAGCAAAGAGGTAAGAATTAGGACATCTTACTCATCGAGTGCATTTTAAGTAACCCTAAGTGGCTTTTACAGGAATGATTACACCAAATCACAAAAGTTAGAATCACCTTTTACGAGACGCTAAGGCTTACTCCTTATTTTTTCACTGGAAACCCAGCCCACCCAAAAAAGTGAAAAGCGTTTTGTCCAATGAGGCAGCTCCTCGATATATGTGGTCATTAGTCTTCGGGGAAACAGGAAGAGCGGTTTTCACTTCAGCCGATCACAATATCCGCAGACTTCACTGAGCCAATCGCAACGCAAAGGTGTGGCAGGATATTTTTGAACCAATCACTGCCTTTATTGATACGAAATCATAGAAACTTTCTTTGACTCCACTCACTGAAAATAACTATAAACCTCTTTGAACCATGATTACATTGCATTTGTTTGTTCGGTTAAAGAGACAGAGATCGAAACGTCAGCCTTTGATAATAGTAATGAACTTAATTTAAAGTGGTACTATGACGGAAATCTTTCAGTTTTCGTCTCGACTTTTTCCAACAGGAATTTAGTAACTGTGTCTAAAGCCGTGTTCACATTAGGCCTCAATTATGATCGAATTATAATCCAATTAAGTTTGGAATGTGTTCACATCAACT
>OX421451.1:4373732-4393732 GCA_949126865.1 Montipora capitata
CGTCCGCGTCTCAAAAACGTGCGTGCTTAAGCTCCCTGATGCAATGCGTGTGTAGGCCGCAGAATTAATATGGAGCACGGGAGTTTTCGGCTTTCAGACTTTTAAACTCGCTGACACGCTGAAGTTTTCAGCTAGTGAGCCTTTGACGTCACTTTTCACTTTTCCCTGGATCCAACCCTCTGAGGTCCAATCGGCCAGTTTTGAATGTGAATAATGGCGGACCGTGAAATACAAAACTTACACTCAAAGTAAACAGCGTTTGGATATAAATCAAAACTCAAAATTTTGCCAGGCAGGTGTTAAGCAAACATACTTTCAAAATCTGAAGAAAAAAAAGGAAGTGATTTTTCGATTACAGGGGCACTTCGAACGAAGTTTTCAAATAATACTAGGCTAGGTCATACTATCCAAAAACTGAGTTTGAGTCTCTGAACAATGCTTTACTGTTTCCACGGCAACAGTCGGGAAATGGAGGAAAATTGTTCACAACCGTATTAGCCCATTTATCCTCTTTTCTGACAGTTGTAAACATTTTAAAATTAAATCAAGTGAAGCTATAATCTTCGCAGTTATGAACGCAATTTTTACAATTGCGTAGAGAAGCCTGAATTTTTCAGGCTTCTCAACGCAATTGTAAAAATTGCGTTCATAACTGCGAAGATCATAGCTTCACTTGATTTCATATCCGCAGTTCATATATGATTCATTTCATATACCATTTCATCATTGATTTTAAAATTAATCAATGTTGGCCACCCAACTAGTTTAGCTTTTAAGTTATTTTGGGTGACCAGTTACTGTATTTTCGTTTGTGCACTAGGAAAAAGAACTCTATTTCTGATGAATAGATATGGAAGCGTTCCCATACTGAAAAGACCGACATTGTTGTAATCCTTTTCCTGTGGAGTTAGTTAACTAAAAGAGGTACGAGTAATTGAGGGTATGACGTGATTCAGAACTCTATCGGTGAATTAATAGATCCTCACCGTTGACTGTTGACAGCACTCTGTTATGGTCTGCTCGCGATCTTCTTCTCTCTGCCACAATTTTCTTCGCTTTGTCCCAAAATCCTGAGCTCGTCGCGATCTCTGTGGCATCTTGGCACGTGCATGGGCCTGGAGAAGTTGTCTGCGTTTCAAGGCCTGAGGTTCCACAATCGGAAGAAGAATTTGCGACCCCGGATTCTACAGAAAGTTCAGCTGTCGAAAGGCCAGTGTCGTAAACATTAAGTTGACTGGAGAATGAAAACGCATCTTCTTCTTCAAAGCTGCCAGTTGGTTCCACAGAAACACTTGCTTCCAATTCTGTTTCGGGTGTGGTTTCCAGAGGCAGAGATGTTTGGCTCCCAAAAAGATGAGAAAGAATTTTTTCGGTACTAGCAGAAAATCCGTTGCTTTTAAGAACTTGTCCGGTTGTTGATGATTCAGCTTGATTCTATGAGAAACATAGAGGGAAGTGTGAATACTTTTGTACGGAGGGTTTTTTAATAAATGCCGAAAATAAAAACGCGACTAGTTCGGTTTTCTTCACATTAGCGCTCGAAACGTCAGCTTTTAGAATCTCTGTACGGTGGCCAATTTACATTATCAACTCCTTTGATAAAACCAAATTAGAGATAAACCAAGACTAGGAGCTCATCACCGCGAAAAAATAGTACCATCACTTTGAGAGATTATCTTTTTACGCCTGGGTGTTTTAAAAATCATTTCCTCGGTTTTTTTTCTCGTTTAATGATTACATGTATACATGTTTGATGCAGACTGAGATATCGAGTGTCGATTGGCTTAGAGGCACGGCTATATTTGGCGGGAAAGCTGTTCCATAAAGAGACAGTCATAGTTTAGGATTTATACATCGCACACATCACAAAGTTTCGTGGTGGTTTACAATTCTTCCTCGGGTGAGATCGAATGTCAGCTTGTAAAAAGCTGACGTCAGTCTGCGGTCAGTCTAAAGTCGGACGTCAGTCAACGGAAAATACAACTACAAGGGAAAAAAGGAGAGTTAAGACACTCTGGGCCAATAACCATTGACTTCTTACTTGGAGTGTCAAGTATTTATGAGTCAATGAGTCAATGAGTCAATGAGTCAATGAGTCATGAGTCAATGAGTCAGTGAGTCAACGAGTTAGTGCAGTTAATTAAACCATAAAATGAAAGCTAAAATTTCAGAGAGTGCTTAGGCCTAATCACTGAAACGAGGGCTTAGACTTAATCAACAAATTATTGCTATATTGACTGTGAGTCCATTGACTCATGACTCATGACTCATTGACTCATTTGACTCATAGAACATTCGTTCTCTCGTACTTGAGACGTAGGCGGGACACAAATAGACAATAAAATTGTCCAATTAGACTAGTACATGTTATTAGTGGGGGTAATTCAAAACGCGTGTATGCAACTCGAAATTAGTCTTTTTTTCCTACAATAGTGCTCAGCCAATTATTTGAAGTGCGACTCAAAGCTCTTGTGCACCAACCTCTGACAATCTGATCTCTTGCCAAGCCGCGGGACCCGCTGACTGTGCTCGCACTGATTTCAGGGGCTCAGGTTCTACTTTGAAATGCCGATACTTGGTGAGGTCACTCGATCTGGACAGAAGCGACATTTGGCTGTTCTTGTTTTTACGTTTATTTGCTGTCAAAGGGCCAATGTCATGCATGGAAAGCTGACTAGAGAATGAAAACATATCTTCTTCAATGTTGCCGCGTAGCTTTGCAGATGCGTTTGCCTCAAGTTCTGTTTCAGGCGTTGCTTTAGGACGCAGAGATGTTTGGCTCCCAAGAACACGAGAGATGACGCTTTCGGTACTAGCAGATAAACCACCATTTTCAAGACCTTGTCCAGGTTTCGACGGTCCATCATTGCTTTCAAGATCTTGTTTGAGTGTCGGTGATTCCCCTTGATTCTATAAGTAAAAAAGAAGGAACTGCTATACTTTTTTTTACAGAGAGCGTTTTTAAATTGAATTTCGAAAATAAAAACGCGCCTATCTCGGTTTTACGCGCATTAGCAAACCTGGTTAAAAAAGCTCAAAAAAGCTGGAAGAAATTTTGTGGCAGAGAACGGCGACGACAGATATACTTGTAAACCAACTAGATGCTCCATGAGCGTAAACTGGGCTGCCTGTGGTACGTCTTACACAAAAACAGATAGCACTGAGTTGGGTGGTATTGAACTGTAGCGTTCCAGTTATTTTTTTTCAAGTGGGGGGTCACGTATACCATTCGAGGGGTCACCCAGACGTCGTGCCAGCAGTGGCCCTTTGGCTCACACGTTCAAACACACGTTGAATTATTTTGCACTGTCCTGTCCCGTTTTCAGGCATTTTACTTTTTTAAACTTTGATACTAAATTCAGTTCAAAGATGACAAAACACGCTCTTGAGTAAAACTCACTCGTTTCTTCTTTAAGCAGATTGCTCTGACGGATGTTTTCCTGCATGTCATGCGTGTCTTGCCGTTGCACTATGCAAACACACTAAGGAAGGACTGAACATGTTGTTCCCGCTTCATAATTCCAATTCTTTTCAGTCTAACCTGATGCCAGGTCAACACTTGTTTTGGCTTTACGTTTGCACCAGATAGTATTGCAAAAGCCGAGAGTTAACGGTAAAAGGCACGCCAAAAGTCAGATGAAGAAAAAATAACATAGTTTTTATATAAGACTCTGAATTTCGAATTCTCAGAGAAAGCTTAATGACAATCGATCGTAAAAACAGTAAAGTTTCTGCAGGTTATGATGTTCTGTGAAAAGGAAGAAATTGATCACGTGCTTGGCAACCACAGTGGTGCACGTGATCATCTTGTGTCAAGGGTCTTGTTTACATTGAATGAAGAATGTTAATCGTTCGTCGCTTTCAGAGTTAAACAAGGTACTTTTTAGCTAAAAAACTTCCGTCTTTCGTTTTTTACAAAAAGAAAAAAATAAAAGGAGAAATTCCACTCATTTTCTTACTGGATTGCCATATGGCAACCCAGTAATAAGAGAAATATACGTTTTTAATGGGGGAAACTCAAAACGCGTGTATGCAACTCTTCGTGCATTAATAAGCACTTCACACCAACCTCTGACAATTTGATCTCTTGCCAGGCCTCGGGACCCGCTGACTGTACTCGCAATGGTTTCCGGGACTCAGGTTCTACTTTCGAATGCCGATATTTGGTGAGGTCGCTCGATCGGGACAGAAGGTGCATTTGGCTGTTCCTTTTTTTACGTTTATCAGGAATCTGTCTGGAAGTCTGAGTACTTGAAGGCCTGCAACGTGAAACAATTTATAGCTTTGTTTGTTTCGCGGCCATTATGCCATTATGGTGGCCAAAAATGCTGGAAAGTTTCAACCTCAGTCAGAAGCCAAGGGAGAGATCCTGGGAACGACGTTGGGAAAGCGGTCGGGGTCGGGGTGAATTAACGAAAAACCGCCAACCGCCGATCGGTTGGCTCATTTAACTCAGGATCGGATAGCAGTGAGCGAGGTAGAGAGTTAAACTCGGGTCTTAGATTTTGGCGTGACGTCAGGCCATAATGGTGCCCCCAAAAAATGGCAGCCACGTTTGTATCCTAAACTTACTCTCTAGGATTTGAGACCTGTGCTAAAAAACGACATTCTTACTGTTTCGGTGAAAAAATATGACCGGTGATCACGTGCGCGAAAACCGACATTAGGGAACTTAAGCAGGAGACATTTTTGAGCCACGACGAAACCTGAAGTGAACATTTCCCATACAAGGACAATAGTATTTCCCATATTTTTAATCTATCGCCTCCAACAAAGAAAACGTTCTTAAAGATACAAGCGAGGGACTGTTTCCGCTTTAACGTATCTTGACACAACATCGTTTCCAGGGTCTTCCCTTTTCCTGGAGCGGGGCGTGGTTGACGTTTTTTTTAGCACGTTAACCGACGCCGCTTAAATCCAGTCGCCATCTTGTATAACAGATTGGAAGGGATTGACCTTTTTTTCCCTTTTTCCCTTTCTCTCCACTCCCTTGTTTAGTCAAATGACAAAGATCATCCAGTATGGCGACTGGGTACTCAAACCACCATGGGCTACCAAGACACTTGTGCTCAGCTTCGACAGAAACACTTAGATACCAACAAACCTCGAAGTTCTCTGATGAGACGCGATGGAGTGGGAAGGAAATGGCATCTCCTCTGAGGACTGTACGTGGGAAAGACTTGCAGAGGTGGTATGTTCGACGCAAGACGGTCCCGCCTCGGCATCGTGCCTCGCAGAGTACGGATTCTGAAATTTTGGTTTACGAATTCCATAAGACATGGACAGCGATACGTTTCTTAGGGCGCTTTCCTTTTGTCAGAACTGACCGGTCAGACCAGTCAGTTTGCAAAGAAAATGCAGCAAGTTGAAGGAACACTTGCATGGTAATCCCTCGCATTCTTCTGGAGGAGTATCTATCATTTTCGAAGTGCGTTAATTTGAAGGCGTCGTAGTGTTAGTCCTTCCAGATTTCCGGTCTGGCCGGTCAGTTCTGTCAAATGGAAAGGGCCCTAAGTTTTCTATCGGTGAGAATAAGAAAGTCACGATCCACGAGAAGCGAGAAGGGAACCGAGGAGGCCTGGTGCGCGCGGACATTGCAGTCTAACTCTTTGGATGTCACGCAAGCTCGAAAACTGAAGGAGTAACACAATACTGCCTGCATTATGTACACGTTACTACATCAAAGACATAAGTTTAACTGAAAGTGATTATTGCCGTTTTCCAAGCAACTTGAGGAATTGCAGAGGAGCTTGGAAATAATCAAGGCCTGAACGGGACTGGAACCCGTGACCACGACAAACTGCGATAATCACTTTTGCTTAGATTGACATACCCGCAGTTGAAATATATGATATCCATATATTCAGTATAACACCAATCAACTATGGTGGGATATGATACGAACTTGGAACTTGTCTAAGCAGTGTCACAACCTTTATCCGGCCTTTCATTCCCACGATCGAAACGTTTATTCTCCCAACTAGTACCATATACTTCTTTGTTGGGTGGTCATGAGAATTTGGTGTTATTTCGTGATCACACCTCTTAAGCTGATAATAATATTCATTCTCAATACCTGTCAGACTGACAGTTCAATTAAATTGCGAAGAGAGTTTACATAGCGATTATACTGGGGGTGTCAAATGGTTATAACAACTAGTTAGTTTGGTTTGGCTGTCGAAAAGTAACAGATCCACGTTTGAAGCAATGCTGTAAGTCCCCTTCACGATCGCGAGCTCTGCGATGGCTCACAAGTCCAACTGCGGATCCTCAGACTTTTGGACATCTATCACAGGGATAGCTTCCAGGCGCTGACATTCGCTTCTTGCGGAAGTGACGACGTTCTTTGAATTCTTCTATTTGGCGCTCCTCAAACTTGGCCACACCAGCCTTGACCGCTGTCCTCCATTTAGTTTTGTCCCTAGCATCAAAGTCCGATTTGCCGCATTTGGCCAGTAACAACTAACATTCACTAAATCAACCTTTAGTTAGCCGAAGAATCTTCAGCAAGATACTTTATCTCACCGTCTCTAATAGTATTCCATATCGCCATCGCATCCATTTTCTTTTAAGAGATTCACGAAATTCCCCACTCATGTAGACAAAGAAGATGCAAACTATTATACCCTAAAAAAGCGAAACGGATAAAACGAATTTTAGGGAATCTAAAATTATTTTAGTGAATCTAGTGGGGAGTAGTAGAATAGCCTCCTACGCAGACATTCTTGTGACTCGTCACGCAATCTTTCCTCCTCAACGAACGCTGAGAAGGAAAGATTCTGCGCAGTAGGCTAGTAGTGTAGTGGACTGCTTCCTAGCGCACCGCGTTCGAATCCTAGCACGCGCGCTCCAGATTTCACTCAGCTTTCAATCCATTTGAGGTCGGTAAAATGTTGCAACACGATCTCTTCCTCAAATGAAGGGTTATCCTTCATTCTCAGTTTGCTCTAAATGAAGTATAATCCTTCATTTACATTACTCTGTCCCAGGACGTGTGGTAGCAAATAAAAAGAAAAATAGTAAAAGCAGCCCCTGGACAGGATTTGAACCCGGAGCACCCACTTTGAAGGAACTGTTTTTATCCACTTAACCACAAAAGATCAACTGACTAAAAAATGTGCCGATTATTTTCCAAAACTAATTAGTGTATATATTTAATCATTGCTGAATTATGGTTAAGTCTAAAGCTTGATTTTAAAATGGTTAGCTTTCTCTTGAAGTTTCGTAACCGACATTTTTCACTGTATAAGCTTGCATCTTAGCGGGTGTTAATACAAGTTTACAGCGGCACTTTTGGAAGAAAACATTATTGACAACTTCGCAATCAATGATGTGGTAGTCCAGTGGTTAAGTCAAGGGGTTATTAATTACACGTTCCCAGGTTCGAGTTCTGCGAGTCGAGACATTGGGGTTCGGCTTTTAAAAGAAATATGTTCATTTCCCATGATCCCTATCAAGCTTTCATTGTCCAAAATGAACGATAATACTTCACTTGGAAGAAATTGGCAATTAAGACTAATCCTTCAATTGAGGGAGAGATTTGGTTGGTAAAATGAGTACCAGTATTATTGAGAACAAGTGTGCGTGCAACGGCAATGGAGTGGCGCCTAGGCAAATTTCCGTTTCGTAAACGGTCACTGCCAGTTGGACAATTTTCACTGTTAAGTTTGTCGTTTGCAAATGAGGAAAAAAATACTTAATTTAGGGCTACATTAGCAACGTATGTCACTTAGAATTCTGAAAACAACTTTGGAAAAAACTTAGAAAAATTTCGGAAAAAATAGTTAAAAAGAGTTGGGTGAACGGATCGCACTCGATTCAGTGGGTGAAGAGCAAACGCAATAAACCACTACACTACCGAATTATCCACTCTATACATCGCAATTTTAAAGTATTTAAATGAAGCTAACCCTAACAATTCGTTGAAAGCTATCCGAATAAAAAGGCTTGGCTACGAAAAATAGCATCGATCGTCAAAAATGGCAACAACAGTTTACGAAAAGGAAATTAGCGGCGCCTAGCCCTGCCGTAGTAACGGCAGAGCTCATTGAAAAAGGAGCCTTCACGGTTTGCCTCTTGTCTTCGTGAATCTCGAGAATCACGTGTTTCTTGGAATCCAGCGAAAAGCATTTCCTTGACCAATCATATCATACGCAGGCAGCCAAACCAGCCAATTATAACGCGAAGCAAATTCATGCAGCCGGCGGGTAAGCGCGGGAAAACAAAAGCGAGCGAATCAAAAGTGATTTCGGGGCTTTTCCACCTTGATTGGCTGAGAATAAGGCGCGAGAGTTTTAGCCAATCACCAAGAGTTATAATCAACCTGAGCAATCGCAAAAAAACTTTCGACAGTCCCAGGTCCACACATTGATGCGTTTTCGAAGTTCGCACTCTTCACCTCGATTACATCAGGGTTTTGTATCGTTTTTAACTATCCACACTAGAGCGCTCCAATGAAAACAATAAATCTTGTGGGAATCAAACCGGGAAGGGGCCTCAAGTACGCTCCATCCAGAATAATGCGTTTTCATCTGAACAAGAATACTTTGGGTCGCGTTTTGGTCAATAGTCCCCGATGAAACTACCTGAAAAACTGACGAAAACGGTTTGAAAAAAGGAGAATTGAAAACTTGGGAACTATGACATAGAAAGCTTCGAAAAAAGCGTTAGTATGAAAGGGAGAAAACGGAAACTTTTCAAAATATGACGGACGCCGATTGCAATGCACGGAAGAATTTTCATTACTTGTTTACGTCGTTTTTGAGCGTTCTAGTGTGGATATGAAAAAAAAAAAAAAGGACATCGCTGAGGCAAGCGTGGTTGAAAATGTTTTGCTTTTCTTCCCTTAGATTAAAACAGAGAATCTTGTAACGCATCAGCGTTGAGGAGACCTCAATTCGATAGACATGTACACTACATGCAAGGTCGTACAGTATCTAGTTCTATACCTGAAATGAATCGAGCACAGCAACAAAGAGATGATAACCAGAGCTTCTTTTAGGTTGGTAGAACGCCAGGAGGTCGATTAATCCAAGAAGAAAAATTAAAATCGCCGCAGTCTTCGCACTCTTTCTAATGAAAGAAAGAACATTATTTCATTGGAATGAGAAAAATTACATCAACAGATAGATAAGTTAAGATAGTTAAGTTAATTATCTTATTCAAATCCGACATTTTTATGGAATCAGATTTTAGCCAGAGTACGTTGTTTTAGTTTTTAGATGGTTCATCCTGGCTGTGGTCCCTCTATATTTTCATGTTTGTTCTTGTCGACATCGTCACGGCCTCGTTGCCAGTCGAGGGAGGAAGAGAGAAGACCCTGGAAACGAGGTTGGCGTCTTTGTTGCTTCCGCCTACTTCGTTGTGTTGAGCCAACCTCAAGTGTCCAAGCCGGCAAAAACATTTTTTTGATCAATGAGCCCATCAAGGGGAGCCTCTATTTCCACTAATTCCTAGAGCCAACCCTTTCCAGAGTAAATTTATTTGTAGGAACAGGTTTTTCCCGCGAAAAGTATCATATTTCCCTTGACGCTAAGAAAGCTCTGTTTTGATTGGCTTTTACAATAGTGGGTGTGCCGAATCTCCCAAGGGAGACCTTCTATAAATAAATCTACTCGGGAAAGGATTGACTCCCAGGCCAAGTATGGGAGATGGAAGCTCCACTTGATGAGCTCAACGCACAATGCAAATACAGAGAGGTGGCTCAGATGTGAGATATATTTCTATTGCAACGATGTTGAACGAAAATGTTTGATCGTCTACACACAGCGCGAGATCTCGCAGACTTGCCCAAGGCCAATCTCGTTCCCAGGGTCTCTGTTCTTTCCACCCGCTCCAGGGGAAGGGAAGAAGAGAGACCCTGTGAACGAGGTTGGCGCAAGGCGACACTGTACCTCGTGAACTGTGTTCGTCAAGGCCTCGGTAGAACTAAAAAAAAAAAAAAATCATAGAAATGAAAAATATAGCCATACTCACTTAACTGCGTTCAAATGCCTGGTTTGGGTATGTTTCAACTTTTTGGCAAGCATCACAACGACATACACCGCGACTCCGATATTAATCTGTGGAAAAAATGAGTTTTTTTGGTAAAGAAAAACTTAGAATTAGAAACACTTTTTTATTTGAATGTTTGACCAAGATAATCATCTTTTTTTGGACTTTGTATACATGGCCAGCGAGAAATAACAAGAACCTCTACAAGTGTTTACTCGGACTGAATATTTTGTGGCGCACACAAGACATTCGCATAATTATAAGAAGCTTATACGAAAATTAATTCTGAAAAATGACACCCTATTGCTAGAAAATAAGGAAAAACATTTACAACGAGAGATTGCACGCTCTTTCACGGCTAAGTTGTGCTAATTTTTACACAGTTTGCTTGATATTGGACGAAATTCCTCTGATTTTTTCGCAAAATTTCGCGGAAACTTCATCTTTGGAGTCCTTTCATAGAGAAAAAATTTTGAGTTCTGAACACGCGCATTGAGTTTTGAGGTAATTTATCCAAGTGCGAGGGTACTTATTGTCCAGGCCCCAGCTGTTCAAACGATGGTTAGCGCTATCCAGCGGATAAATCACTATCCAGCGGATAAACACTAGCAAAACCAATTGAGTTATCCAGTGGATAGTGATTTATCCGGCGGATAGCGCTATCCATCCTTTGAACAACTGGGGCCTGGGCGTCAGTTATTGACCTCCGGCCAGTAATATAGGACATGGTATAGGCTACCTATAGCCATTTCTTCTTCCGCCTATTTGACTAATACACTGCGCATTTTGTTCTTACCAACAAGAGGATTGTAAGAGGAGCGTATAGCATCAACATGTCAGTGAAGTGACTGTGACTAACCCAGCATCTGTCAGAAGGATATCGAGATCAAAGAGAACATTTTAGTGTTTGTTACTTGAGACGAACCTAGGAATTTATGCAAAGAGAGCGGCAATACCAAAGAAATCGCTGTTTGGATTAAAATAGCGATTATCAAAACTTGTCATATTGTAAAGCTTACAATTACATTATATTTTGTCTGTATTAAGTTTAAATCTCTTCGAGGTTTGGGTGAGGTGGGGGGGGGGGGGGAAGTGGGGAAGGGGGAAGGGGGGGTTCCTTGTTCCCTTTAAAAATTTGCTTGAGTTCCCTTGTTCCTGAAATTACTTCCAAACTTGCTCTCTTGTTCCCTAAGATATTTTGTCTTTGGCGGTTCCCCTGTTCCCCAGTTCAAATCAACCCGCATATGTTCCCTTATTTTCCCAAACCCTGGGAGGGCCACACTTTTGCCTTGGTAGCTTCATTTATGTGCTCAATGCTACAAAAGTAAGACAACAACACGAATATCAGACGCGCAAACTACTTTATTACGTAGGAAAGACTAACAAAACGAAAGCTCCGCTTGCAGGGTAGGTATGAAGAGCCTTGAATTTATAAGTAAAAATGGGAATGCAAAGTTCATTCTTATGTTCGCTGCAGACAACGAAGAGAAAATGTACTGAAATGCACGCCGCAGGTGGAATGCAATTGCTTCCCAAAGTTTTTATTTAACATTATTTTATATTATATCATATTTTGTGATCATGTCCTTGATATGGCAGTCGTTAAAATCTACATCTACATGTTTCAGTTATCGGCGAAGTCCCCTACTTCATATGGCTGTTTCTACTAACTAAGGCGGCCTTTTGAGACATCTCTACGAAGCCGGTGCCGTTAAAAAGCACAGACCTTAATAACGGAAACTCCACGCTCTACTCTTTTCGATTAGCGCGCGTGTGGGTTCTTTAACGTCAAAGAGATTACGAAGAAGAGTTTTGACACGGAGCTTACGGTTTAAAATCATTTACGGGAGAAGGCCTAAGTACAACCATTTTCAGATGGCAGCATCTTCTCCTCAGATATTTCAAGGTCCTGAGTGTTGAACCTGCAGGGGGCTTGAGCCCGCAACATCCCGCTCGGTAGAATTCGATACCGCCAGTTGTCGCTTAAGTTCTCTAATTGATGTAAAAGAGTTTTGCTACTAACCTTTCACTGACTCTTGCGATCATAAATTGCAAGTAAGGCAGGTACACACAGAAAGTCAGAAATGCAGAGAAACCTAAAAAACATGAAACAAAGTTTTTTAAGGGTATGTTGGGGGACGTCCACTTAAAAGCTTTGCCAAAACGAGAGGAGATTTATTAATCAGAGGAACGATAAATGTCTGAACAAATTTTCAATGATCTTCAGTCGATAAGGAGGTGGGCCCATCGGGTAAGAAGACGTTATGAGCGAAAAGAAAGCAACTATTGCAATTCCCGCAAACTGTTACGTTGTTTTACATTCATTCGTCAAAATGGCTTTAAATATTCTCTTCACAAACTACACTTATACGAAGAAAGCTCGTGGTCAGGAAAGGAAATCTTAAATGTTCTTCTTAATTGAGAAGCAACTGAAATGTACAATTTCTGGTGGACAAACAATGAAGCTAATAACAGTTCTTTTGTTTCATCCACCAACATGGCGGCTAGGGCGTAACGTGAGGATTCACTGTTGTGTGGTCACGTTGGTTGCGGTCGCATTAAGGAGTTAACACTAGTGTAAAATCAAGTTCTATTGTTTAGTGTTTCCCTAAGGATACACAACTCCAGAGAGTTGACACTAGAGTAGCGTCAACACTAGTGTTACAGTACAATGTGTTTCTCTCAAGTGTCGCCGCAGCAATTGTCGTCAAAATTGTTTATTTGGTCATTTCACCGCGTCGTTTTGAAAAAAAAACAGCAAAGAAATGTACAAGGACGCGAGTTTTTCCCCGTTTAAACAAACAGTCAAAAGATTAAAAGAAGATTGTTTAAGTTAATTATTCCTGTTTAGGATGTAGGCGAAGATCTCATTGATCGATGATAACATTCGTGACAATGACTCGAGGCCGATGATTGCGCCAACAATGAAAGCGAACAGCGACAATAATGAGAAAGAGAATAAGTGGTGATTTCGTCGTTTCTGTCACCTTCTCAGGGATGGCGAATCTTCAGTTATATTTCATCAAAGACAGCAATAAACTTACCCCAACCGAAGAGTAAGTAATACCAAAGGCAAAAATCATCGTCAAAGGAAGACTTAAGCATGTGCACTAGAAAAATCCCTTCGTTTAGCATCCATGTGACTTTTGAAGCTGTAAAGAAGCGGTTCAACAACCAGAATGCATTGCAAAGCATCTGAAAATCAAAGTGCTCTGTAAGCCAATAGACCTTTTTCGCTTGTACATTTTGTTTTCCCAATACAAATCACGTGATAATACTCAGGAGGTTTGGTCCTTTGTTTTGTTGATTAAAAAGAGTGCATGCAGACATATTCATACTTGCATGCACTCTTTTTAATGAACAAAACAAAGGACCAAACCTCCTGAGTATTATAACATGATCTGTATTGGGAAAACAAAATGTACAAGCGAAAAAGGTCTATTGATTCATTGTGGAATTCAAGTGCACGATTTCACGGAAATAGCGCGATTTGTTCCTCAAATAAGGCAATTTATGTGTACTTTTAAACCATTTTTAACGATTCCATGCTGCAGCAACAAAAAAAAACATTTATTACGCATGCACACTAAGAGAATTATGATATGACCTCTGGCTCTTTTCGAACCAGCCAAGTAAGTCTGCGACTAATAGACTTCCGGCTCTGCTGCGTAGTTTCAAAAATTAGAAAACAACAAATTACTAAAATGGATTCCAACTACGACTGGACGTAGAGTAAAACTGAACCGAAGTCATTTTTCTCGATGTTGACAAAATGGTGTTCAAAAGACTAATTATATCCTTTTCAAGTAGAGATTGTTGAAACATTTTATTATTGGTAAGATTTTAAAAACGTTTGGCAAATTGTAGACTAATAGTAGATATATTTATAGAGAGGATATTACATGGCCGCACTGGGATACAAATTTTATTTTTGGGTTCACCACTAGCGCAGCAACGAGTGAGAGATATTATCAGCACGGGAAGGTAAAGTTCGTATCCCCAAGCGACCATGTAATGTTCTGTTTATGACATAGATACTGATGAGACCGCTAAAACATGCATCTTGTGTAACGTGAAATAAGATATTTAAGTTACGAAAAACTTGCTTCCCCACGCCCTATATTCTTGAGCAAACCTTTGGGCGCATCTTTCTATTTTTAAAATTAACCCTTCAGCAGGAGACTCACATTTACATCAATTTGCACAATTTGCTAACGTTGCTTGTGCTATTTTTGTCTTCGTTTGACAATAACTTCATTCTGATCGGCCATTCTAGACAGTGCGTACAGAGCCGAAGAACGCGTGGCGTTCGAAAAATAGAAAAATACTTGCAAAGGTTGACTCATCAGGCTTGTATGGGAGAGGCAAGCTCCTACTCATGAACTCCTTATCATGATAATTTCAAGTTGAGCCATAAAAATGTTAATGTCGTATAGAACAGTTATATTACAGGACAAATCCCGAAGGGGAAACTCGCTTAATATTGGCCTATCGTGTTATTTACCATAACGACCCCTATATCCTAAAACGTGAAAGAAAAAATATCTTCACTGCGCGCGGTGAAGGTGTGATCATTTAGTAAAAAAGGAAAATGTTAGAATTTCATCAGTGTTTATATTATAAATTGATTTTCTGAATCTCCTCTAGCTGATCAGTCGTGATTTTCTCTGCTTTCTCTGTAAAACTATTTCCTGTTTCAAAATTCTGGTTCCAAATTGAGTTACGTTATCTCTAACCCCAAATGAAAATGTACGCATTGAAAAACTTACTCTGTTAGATACATCCTCTTCCATTTTTCCATAGTAATAAATAAATAAAGTTAAAATACGAAGAATAAACGCAAGGATCAAATTTTTGTGAAGAGTGAATCGATTGTAATTTCTCCTGCAAAAAAAAAGCAAAAAAGAAAAGAAAAATAATTTAAAAGTGGTAACATATCTGTTCGGATGAGCAGTAATGTTTAAAAAAGAGCAGGAGTGTTTTATCGGGTTTTATAAAGACGAGGCGAAGCCGCGCGTTTTCAGACCCGATAAAAGACGTGATAAGAGTTTTGTTTCAACGGCTTCAGAAACATTCCACAAGTGGGCGTGTCCCTAGGGAGTCTGAACAAAGGTTCAAATAGGCCACTTTCAACCACTTTCAAAAAGGAAAATGTGGTGTTATCAAACGTGTTGATAAAAATCGAATTACCACCGTGAACGATTTGGAAAGCTAACGTTTCGAGCGTTAGCCCCTCGTCATTCGGTCTGACCTTGTTTTCCTGTTTCACTCTCCCACCGACGCAGCACCATAGTTTCTTTAGAAACTAGAAATTTGTACACTTTCAAAAAGGCCATAAAATACTCTTTGTTTGCCCTCCAAAATTTTGCATAAGCGTTGTTTTTGTTTTCTCTTGGGACCATTGTAGAGAAAGAGAAACTGGAAACAACGAGAACATTAGCATACAAGACAAACACGCTATGTCATGTGCAGCGACTTTATATGTAATAAAACACCCCATACTAATAAAGAGGAGGTTTTATGGATATCGAGTCACTGCACGAGATGTATTATCCACCATTTGATAGGTTAATGAGCTTATGAATCATTAATGAGGTTTGGAAAGACCTTTTGACTTCATTTTGTGATTGGCTGAACTAATTCTGTCTCTGTTTGTCGACCAATCAAAAGTGAGACCCAAATCAACTAAAAGCGACTTGAACGCACAATTTTCCCGCGCTTTGGGCCTGCTTCAAGAGTTCTGATTGGCTCATTTGACTCCGTACGTCATTCACGGTTGGCCAGACAATTTTTTGAGACGAGAATTACTGAAAAAGAGCAGGCATTTAAAGAAGACATTACATGTAGCTTACATGACGACACATATAACGATGAAGGTAGGTAGCAGGACCAAAAACGCTATCCAACTGCAGGCGACATAAACCATCTGCACACGCCCGGCAAGAGTCATGGAGTCCTAAAAATAGTACACAATATTGTTTTAGGTCAGAATTTAGAACTCTTCTATGCAAAAGCACTTTATTCATACGAAACTACATCCGGGCGCGCGAGCCGGCGTTTTGAAATTGAACTTGAACTTGAAATTTGATATAAAAGGGTCTTGGTGCAAGCACTTGATATAATTTCATAATTATTTTATCTACGCCAGTGAAATATATGTTACTATTATATAGACAGCAGTGTTTTACTAGAAAAAAACACCACTCATAAAATTCATTCAAAACTACATCCGGGACCAGAGTCTTAACCTAAGCAAGTGGCGTATTTTCCATCCATATCATCACTAGTGAGGATATTGATGACGTCATTTCCCGCCTTTACACGGTTGTTTCTGCAAACAGTCAGTGAAAAATAGCGAGGGATAGATTCGTGAAGCTCTCTGAAGATGACGTAAAATCCTTCTCTAAGAAACAAGAAAATGCTAACATAGCCTGCAAAGCAGGTGTATTTTTGTTTTGGTAAGAACTACTGGCCGAAATCTTGGGTAGCAAGACTAACAGAGGCCTCAGGCTTTCAATATGGCTGCCCATTACGAACTTTAGATCTTGAACGTACAAGCGTCCGACTGCCAAAAAAAATCTGCTCTGCAGGCTAATGCTAACACGAAGAATAAAACTTCATTCAACTTAAAATTATTCAAGGAGTTCCTTGCAAATTAAAGACGAAATGCGAAAATTGAAGAAATTGAGTCCTGCCGCCGAGCTACAAGAATTTGCGATAAACTTTGCGCTCGGTGTAAAAAAGAAAAATGGTGAGTAAAACAAACCTATCTATATAACAAAAAGAAAATTAGACAGTGGCTTGAAGATATGAATTTTATTTTCTCATGTTAAAAACATCTTTTACCACTCGAAATAAAATTCACATATTCGCGCCGCCGTGTAATATCCTCCTCTATTTCCATACGTATTTAACAATTATTCCAAGAGCGCGCGTTGGATATGAGATGGTAAATAGCCAAAGAGGCGCGTATCGCCGAGTTGGCTATAACCAGTCTCATATCCAACAAGCGCGAATGGAATAAAACCTTTTTTTATTCAGAGAGAAATTTCACTTTCCGGCGAAAATAATTTTAGCTTAGCAACGCTCAGCGCAATCATTTGCCAAATAAGGTCAAACTAAGGTATATGAGCTGATAACCGAGATTGAGTTAACCAATCAGAGCACGAGAAATGCATTAACCGAGGTTGAGAATTTAATACTTTCTATTATTCTATCCACCCTTCTGGGATACAATTGGCATAATGGCTCTCAAGTTTCCATAATAGCTCAGTGGAAATCGCCGGAAAGGACAAGTCATGTCCAAGCGTAAACATCTTCAAGCTTGGAAACGACTTAGCTTTCAGACTCAGTAAAAGATTCAAATTTCTCAGTTCTGAGACGTATACGGGGAACTGGAGTCACAAGACCAGAACTTCTTCTGGGCTGTTAGCTTACCTCCTCATGAGGAATCCCATGACTATCATTTGACGTCTGTTTCCCACTGTTCACAGGCTTTTGTGGTTCCAGACTGCGACAATTTTTTACGTTCACTTCCTGCCATCTTCCTTGTTCATCACATCGACGAGAAATATTACCTAAAAGGATTGCATTTATGAAATGAATAATTGTCAGATTCAATAATTTGAGAATGCTCACATCACCAAATAAATCTGTATTCGGTAACTCCAAAATTAGTTTCATGAGTACTCCATTGAATGCCTCCTTCAGGTTGAGTTCCTTGAAGCGGTTGTAGTTTACTTGAATTGCTCTTTTTTTGGACATTAGTCAAGTGTATAAATGGCCAGAAGCCCGAGCGCCGATGCACGATCCTATAGCGATATTTCTTGTTTACCAACATTGACGTTACATTTCTTTTGATATTCAAAATTTTGCCAACCACGGAACAAAAGAAGTCATTGTTTTAACAGCCAATTAGGTTCTGGTTTGCATATTAATAACAATGGGTGACGTCACCAGAAACATCGCTATTTTGCAAAGGACGAAGGAGAAATGTACGAAAATGCATACCCACACGTGCACCACGCGTATTTTTCACTTATTTAACCTAGTAGTTTTCGGTGGCGTTACCGTTGCTGTTGTCATTTGACACGCTTCCGCGTGACGCTTGAATATTCTAAACTTTTATTCCTGTACTCAGATAGGTAAAGGTAAAGTTACACCTTATTTAACGTCGGAAGTTCCTTTACTCTCTACAGAGTATTCTCCCAGGAAGCCGACGGTGCGCTCAGTTACCCTTCCCCCCTCTTTTCCATCAGTGCTCCGTTTTAAGAGTATTTATAGCTACTTAGGCTACACTGAAAGGAAAGAAGTTGAAACAAGGTGAGATCCGGGAACCGAACTCAGGACCTTATGCACCAAGGCCGCGCACTAACCGACTGTGCCACCATTGCTCCTTTAAGATTTTAAGATTATTACGACCAGAGGATGCTCTGGAGACGATGACTGAAGGAAAGGGTCTTAACATAGTTCCCAGGGCATTTATCTCTGGCACTCGGTGGAGTGATGTCGGAAAAAGGGGATAAATGACTGGATGCCAGAAAAAAAAAATTACCTTCAGTTGAATATAACAAGAAAGGGCAAGGCTGAGTGACTGATTGACCTGCGAGGGTTTCTTTCCAGCAAGAAGCATTATATGATATTTCACACTTGACGACGTCTAGGAATAAAAGAGATGTTTAAACAACTAAAATATTTAAATAAAAGGAACGTTGGTCAATGAAAATGAAAGTCAAAAGAGAAAATCATGGGTGATACAGATCGTTTTTTTTTTTCGTCTGCTTTTTGTATCAATTGCGCGTTTTTGCACGTTTGGCGACGGTTTCATGTGCTCCCGTTGACAAGCGTTTCCCGAGCTGTGTAGACAAGATTCGACGCAGCGCCGGGTTGCATGCTTTCGTCCGATTGGCTCCGATTACACTCTTTCCCGCTCATGCCAGCGGTTTCTTTGTTGACTCCTGATTGGCTCACTGCAAGAATTACGTCACATTTTTCTTCAGTTTCTATTGGATTCGTGTGACATCACAGCGGGAACGTTTGTGTCCTCGCCAACTGCGTTCTGTCTTATGCGAACAATTCCTTTTGTATTGGTAAGAACAAATCAGTTAAAAAAAAAAAAAGTGGCCCATGACATCGATTCTGAATTTCCTGGATCAACACTTGAGGGATGTTAAGTAAGGAAGTTCTTACGATTATCGCAGAGCCAAGATAAAGTGAAATGGATCACTTGTAACTTACTCTGTTCCTTGATGTAATTTTCTGGGTTCATGAAACATAGCTTTTTCAGTTGCTTGTTAATTTTCTCTAGACTTGACTTTTTGTACTTCAAGTCACTTGCACTTGCACTTGCACTTGCAATTATCACCTATTTAATAACAAAGCCAAAATAGTATAAACAACCATTGTTGGGTGTTACATGTTGCGTCCGTTTACACAACCTGTTGCATGTTGTTGCGCAACGTTTGAAACTGGTCTAACTTTTATCTCCGAGCAACCAGACGCAACAATGTTGGCCATTGTTGGCCTCTAAAATGTGTTCCAGGTGTCGTGGAATTAAATCTGTATACAAGGCATGATTGAGAGAAAAACGAAAAATAATCGCCGCGTGCTCAAGGCGTCAACGTAAACCTCAAATATGGCCACTTCAGGCCTTTTTTGGGGGGGGAGGGGGGAGGGAGGGAAGGCAGGCCTACGGCAAAGAAGTACATCAAATTATACAACGCAACCTATGGTGGAACCTATCGTTTTTTGGTATTTTCGAATATTGTACGAATGATTGCCCAATGTAGCATACATTGCAACGACTAAAAACGTTGCGAGACCAATTGCAGAGTAGAGTTGAGTTCTACTTTCCGCAATGGTTGCAACGAATTTTTCAAACATTGCTTGCGCAGTGTAACATTTGTCGTGCAACTTGTGTCGCAACGATTTGCGCAAACAGCCAATGAAAATGTTCCTTTAACCTCATGTGATCATCGAAACAAGACAAGTTGCATGAAACGTTATTC
>OX421451.1:4403732-4438732 GCA_949126865.1 Montipora capitata
GATAAATATGATGATTTGCTTGACACTTCCTGTGAAAAATATCAGAGTGTTTTGAGTGACCGTGATACTCAACGCATAAGAGTACAAGATTACTAACGCTAAGATTGAGCGATTTGTTATTGATGCTGCCGAATTTTACAATAATCAAGTGTCTGAAGAAATAATGGAGAAAGAGAAACATTCCCAGCCGGAATCTGTGAAATCCCAAAAAAGTTACGCCTCGAGATTAAGTGTGTCTAGTTCGAAAGCCCGTGAAGCTAAAGTCCAAGCTGCGAAGGCAGCATTGATGCAACAACAAGCTGAAGAAAGAAGTAGAAGGGTAGTTGAGCTCGAAGTGAAAAGAGTTCAGATGGAAATTAAACGAACGCAATTGGAACTTGAACATAGACTCGAACTGACCAAATTAGAGGCCGAAAGAGAGGTTGTGGCCGCAAGAGATCAGGCAGAACTAGCCAAACTGGAGGCCTTCCTGGCAGAACAAGAAATGTCTGAACTGACCAATGAAAAGGATGGTATTAAGTGGTCTCCCAAAGTTGAAGAATTTCACCCAGAGGACAAACTCGTGGAACCTCTTGAAGTTCCAGTCGCTTCTTTGCCTTCAGGGATCTCTAGTAGCTTTACTCCTGCACCTGTGTCAGTTAAGAACCCACCTCTCACGTCTACACCTGCAGTAGAAAACCCCGCAGCTACTACCTCCATGCATGCTACTGGAGGAATCTGTTTTAGTGATCCACTTGTGGTTCCAAAAATGCAGCTTAAGCCAACTGTTCATGAGAGTAATGTGCCCAAACCTGTCAAAGGTGATTGCCAGGGGGAATGCCAACCATTGACCTTTGTGACCTCAGTCACACCGTCTACGGTCACGCCATCTACAGTCATGCCTAACATGTCTAGTGCAGCTGTCAATGAAAGCCTTACAGCTATTATGTCCTCAATGGAAAGGATAAGTGCTTCTCATGATCTCCCTCATGTGCGAGTCCAGAAGTTTGATGGATCGCCTCAACAATATCCTGCCTTTCGCCAGAGGTTCAAGCAACTGGTGGGGACAAAACCGCTTGATGATGCTGTCAAAATGACCCGTCTATTACAATTTCTAGAGGGACCTGCGCTTCTTGCAGTTCAGCGGTACGAGCCATTGCCAGGTGGTTTGGCAAAGGCCCTTAGGACGTTGGAGGACCGATTTGGTCAGCCTTTCCAAGTAGTGAGAGCGTCTGTGGAATCTCTCACTAGAGGACCTGTTATACAACCTAATGACAAGGACAGTTTGCAGCAATACGCAGACATGGTTCAAGTTACCTATGATATCCTAGAGTCAATGGGATACTTGAATGAAATGAATGCAGGCAACCTTGAGAAGGTCATCATGCGACTTCCTAAGTGGATGCAAGCCAAATTTGCTGAACGTTTAAAGCGCCTAGAGGGTGAAGGTCATGCGATGCCTACCTTCAAGCATGTAGTGGACTTCCTCAGGGAGCGAGCCTTTATTTTGAACCATCCTTTCTTCAGTGCTGGAAGTCGTGAGAACGTGGTTTCTAAATTCAAGTCTAGGGGCAAGCCGCCTGTGACCCCTAAACCCGCCTTTTTTGTTAACATGACAGCTGCAAAGGGTGAGCCTTGTCCAATGTGTTGCCAGTCCCACCGCCTGTACCAGTGTGAGGCATTTAAATCCAAATCTCCGAGGAAAAGAAATGACTTTGTCAGGCAGCACAAAATATGTTTTAACTGCATCAGCTCATCTCTACACAACTCAAGAAAATGCAAGTCAACAATCAGGTGTAAAGTGGAAGGCTGTGGACAGGCACATCACACGTTGTTACATTTTCATGAACCAAAGGAAGTAGTTGATTCGGGAACTGTGAGTCAAAATAATGAAGTCAACCAGGACTCGTTGGCTGACCAAGGTACATCATGCAATACTTCAGCACATTCAGTTAATCCAGTAGTCAATTCCTCAGAGGTGCTACTTCAAGTTATTCCAGTGAAGGTGATAAGCAATTCTGGCCGTCAAATCACAACGTATGGTCTAATTGACTCAGGGTCTGACATAACCATGGTTGACCCTTCTCTTGTGAAGTTGCTAAATATTGAAGGAACACTAAGTAAGCTTTCTCTCACGACAGTGAACAGTGCTGATGTTGAAGAAAGGGGTATGAAGGTTAACTTCAAAATTGCATCATTGGATAGCCAGAACGACCATGTGATTGCTGTCAACCCTGCATGGGCTGTAAAGGATCTTACTATTCCCCTGAAACATACAAGGTTGTCAAAATCTTTAGAGCAATGGCCACATTTACGGGAAGTGCGTTTCCCAGAGGTGGAAAGGAGGAAGATTTCCATCCTACTAGGTACTAACATTCAAGAAGCCTTCGTACCTCTTGATGTAAGAAAGGGAAACCGAAATGAACCGCTTGCCATCAAGTCTTGTCTTGGTTGGAGCATACTCGGTGGCTTCTCAAATCTACAGTCCCACAGCCAGGGACAGGTTAACCTCATCAGTAGTGAAGATGTTTCCCTGAACGACCAGCTCGAGGAATTCTGGAAGATTGAATCCTATGGCACTGCGAGGTCTGAAACCAAACCATTATCGGTAGAAGATCGAAGAGCCCTAAAACTTATTGACAACTCAATTAGCCTACTGGATGGCCATTACCAGATGGGCCTTCTGTGGAGGGATGACAATCCTGTACTGCCTTACAACAGACCTCTAGCTGAAGCAAGATTACAGTACCTGAAAAGGCGCTTCCGTCGTGATCCAGAGCTGGAAGTTAAGTACAGAGATGTGATTCAAGACTGTGTGGATAAGGGGTATGCTAGAAAGCTGAGCAAACAGGAAGTTGCCGCAGTCAGTAACATCACTTGGTACATTCCCCATCATCCGGTAACAAATCCCAACAAGCCAGGTAAAGTGAGGGTAGTGTTTGATGCGGCCGCAAGATTCAATGGCACATCTTTAAATGAACAGCTTTTGCAAGGACCTTGTCTTACCAATGACCTCACTGGTGTCTTAATTCGTTTCCGTGAAGAAGAAGTCGCCTTTTCCGCAGACATCGAGGGCATGTTCTACCAGACCAATGTGACGCCAAGTGACACTGATGCGCTGAGATTCTTGTGGTGGCCTGGTAGTATTGATGACACACCAGAAGACTATAAGATGCTGGTCCACATCTTTGGCGCAAAGTCCTCGCCCTGTTGCGCCAACAAGGCTTTAAGTATGACAGCACAAGACAACGAAAGAAAATACTCGCCTGAAGTCATCAGAACAGTTCGTAGAAACTTCTATGTTGATGATGTGTTAAAGTCTGTTCCAAGTACAGAACAGGCTGTTCGTCTGACATCGGACCTAACCAAGTTGCTGAAGGAAGGAGGCTTCCGTCTCACGAAGTTTGCGAGCAATAGCCGAGAAGTATTGCAATCTATCTCACCAGAGTTGAGAGCAAATCCATTGCTAGACTTGGATCTAGATCAGTTACCATTAGAGCGAGCATTGGGTGTGTACTGGGATGCGCAGTCTGACACCTTCAAGTTTAAAGCTTCACAATCAGGAAAACCGCCTACTAAGCGAGGGGTGCTCTCCATAGTTAGTTCGCTGTTTGATCCGCTAGGATTCCCTTCGCCTTTTGTGTTCTCCGCTAAGATTCTGCTGCAGGAACTCTGGAGAGATAAACTCCCTTGGGATCGACAAATTCCGGAACCGTACCTCTCACAATGGCAACGTTGGCTAGAGGAGCTACCACGTGTCATCACCATTGGCATCCCAAGGTGTTACAAGGTTCAGTCACTTCGCAACTCATCAACTGTTCAGCTTCACAACTTCGCAGACGCGTCCAGACGCGGTTACGCAGCAGTTTCATATTTGCGTTTCGCCGATGAGAAAGGAGTGATTCATTGTTCCTTTGTTATGGGAAAGACTCGCAATGCGCCAATTAGGGAGTGGACTATCCCTCGCCTTGAACTTCAAGCCGCAGTATTAGCAGCTCGTCAGAGCAAGATAATATTAAGGGAACTTGATCTACCAGTAGGTCAAACCTTCTTTTGGTCCGACTCAATGACATCTTTGCAGTACATCAAAAACGTGACAAGGCGTTTTCAAACCTTCGTCGCTAACCGTGTTGCCGAAATTCATGAAACAAGTTCCCCAGGACAGTGGCACCATATTCCCGGTGTCATAAACCCCGCTGATGATGGGTCGCGAGGTGTTAGTGCTCAGTATTTTCACGCTGGATGTCGCTGGTGGTTGGGTCCAAAGTTCCTTTGGGAACCTGAGCATACATGGCCCAATGTACCAGTAGAGGATCTCCAAGATGACGATGTGGAAGTACGGAAGTCATCGACTGTCATGCTTACCTCATATGCACCACAGTTTGACCTCTCGCTGCAACGCTATTCTTCGTGGTCCCGCCTACTGAGAGTTATGTCTTGGGTCTTACGTTTTGTGAAGAGAGTTCGAAAGGAAACTCGTCAGTATCTCACGTCAAGTACACTCAAGTTGGAGGAACTGCAGCAAGCAGGTCGAGAAATCGTGCGGTTAGTTCAGCGCCAGCATTTCCCCGAGGAGTGCTTGTGTTTAAAGGAAGGCAGACAAGTGAAACGTCACAGCAAGTTAGCCAATCTCAGTCCTATCTTAATTGATGATGTGATACGTGTTGGCGGTAGAATTCACCGGGCCCCAATTGCCTTTGAGGCCGCACACCCAATGATCCTTCCAAGGTCCCATCACGTTTCCGCGTTAATAGTTCGCTACTACCATCGTGTCCTGGGCCATGCAGGTCGTGAACATGTGCTATCCGTAATCCGTCAGCGCTTCTGGATCTTAAAGGGAAGAGTTCTCGTGCGTCAGATCCTAAGTAGTTGTTTGAGCTGCCGCAAACGTAACGCGCCTCCTCTCCAACAGGTTATGGCTGATCTTCCCAAAGAAAGGCTAATACCCTACCAGCCTCCGTTCACGTACACGGGTCTGGATTTTTTCGGACCGTTTTACGTTAAACGAAGCCGCAGTACAGTCAAAGTGTATGGCTGCATATTCGTATGCTTCAACAGCCGAGCAGTACACATTGAAGATGTCAGTTCGCTGGAAACAGACACGTTCATCCAAGCCTTGGTTCGATTCATCTCAGTTCGTGGTCGCCCAAAGGAGATATGGTCGGACAATGGCACAAATTTTACCGGTGCCGAGAAGGAACTTCGCCTGTCGGTTCAGGATTTGAACGAAGAACGCATTAAGAGTGAGTTACATTCTCGTGAAGTAGAATGGTACAGTTGCCCGCTGCCAAAGTGGCGTTTTCAACCTCCTGCTGCAAGCCATATGTCAGGAGTTTGGGAAAGGCTCATTAGAAGTGTCAGGAAAGCTATGAGGGCTGTTCTCGGTAGTCAGGGTGCGCTAGTTGGCTTGGAGACGCTGCGTACAGTGTTTGCAGAAGTTACATCAATCTTGAACAGTCGTCCTATTTGTCCTTCCAGTGACGATCCCAATGATTTAGAGCCGCTCACCCCAAACCATCTTCTTCTACAACGCCGAAACCTCTTCGTGCCTCCCGGAGTCTTCGCTAAAGAAGATCTGTACTCGCGCAAACAATGGAGACACGCCCAATTCATTGCTGATTGCTTCTGGTCTCGATGGATTCGAGAATATGTTCCAACATTGCAGCAGCGCCACAAGTGGCTACTGAGCAAACGGAACTTAGCAGTGAATGACCTGGTTCTTGTCGTGGACAACACCGTGCCGAGGTCCCGCTGGTTGTTAGGCCGTGTGACAAGGGTGTTTCCGGGTGAAGACCTGTGTGTGCGTATAGCAGAAGTGAAGACGAAGAACTCGAGACTTGTTCGGCCTGTGACAAAGTTGTGCCTTCTCGAAGAAGCAACATGATTAACAGAGGGAAGATGTGAACGCTGTGAAATTGACATGCCTGAACGCTGAACACTTAGGCTAAGTTTAAATTTCTTAGTTGTCGGGTTTGCTCAGCCCTACCCCCCGGGATGTTGAGGCTATTCCTCAACAAATCGTTAATGTTAAGTCCGTTCCGCGGTTCTGGTTTTTTCCATGGAAATGACGTACATGTAGACCATAATACTTCAGTAGTTTTTGCTCTTCTCAATCGCACGTGGAGAAAACGCTCGTGAAAGAACGCTTAGTTGTGAATTGTGTTTGTTTATGCCGTCTTTCATCATATGGTTTTTACGGCTTGCCAAAGGTAGTAATACAGATGAAAGGTCGACATCGCTGGTTGTCATAATGTCAAAGATTCCCTACATTGTCATTAAACTCGTTGTTTTGTTGAAGGATGTTTGTGGTATCCTCGCGTAATTGCCGCTTTAAATGTCCGGCCCGGACAGGGTAGAAAACTAGCACTTCACGTTACCCCCTAATAGTCAAGTCTGTTGAAATATTAGTGCTGCGTGGCCAACGTTTGCAGAAACGTAACCCTTCCTTGTACAAGAGAAAAGAGCCTGGTATAAGACAGTGGAACCGTTGCTAATAATTTTATTAATAAGTGCTCGATACAAAATATTTACATTAAAAACAGACACATCCGTTGTAAGACTTTTTTGACTTATCTCTAATTTCAAACGCTTAAAATCTGTCATCGATAAATCTCTAGGGAAAAGCGCCAGTTACTCGCTCACATTTTCCGGCGCTTCAGTATCCACGTATTTTCCCGCCAACTTACCACGCGTGTCCTCTACGTCCTGATTGGCTCATTTCCTTCCCAAGGTTGATGTTAATGGTTTAGATAATAACGTTTGTAATTCAAGATCTCTCTAAACTTTACAATATCCTTAAAAATCTGTGTTAAATAAATAGCAATATTACAACTGATCCTGTTATTCTCATAAACAGTACGTAAAACGCTCTCGGTATAAAGGACGAATGGTCTTAAAATCTTTCTTCAAAGACGTTCTAATGAGAGTTAAAATCAGTCTATAAAAATTTTCTGTCAATAAAAACGGAAGTAAAATGACCGATAAAAACAAGGTCCGTTCTAATATTCATCAAATGCGAAAATGTCCTTTTGCTTTAAGTTCCACGACGCCCTCTTTTGCGATCTCAATGTGTACTTGGGCTTCGCTGACGTAGAGGTTGGACATCTCATTCTTTTATTGTTAAAGTCTGGCATTTCTGAAGGCGGCGAGCCAAAGTTACTTTGGTGAAAAATCCAGGTGGGCCTGCGAGTCTTTCCAGGTGTAACGAGCGGCGATTGGTCAAAACTTGGTAAGCTGTTCGCTCGGCTTGGTCTCAAGGAGACTTGGGTTGGTGAAATGTGCTGTAAAGGTTTCAAGGGCAAAAAGATCTGTGAAGGTGCGCCAATTCCAGAAACACGTCTAAGAGGTTTTAATGGCAAATTGTCCTTTTTTGTCGCCACAGACAAAGGAGCTAGCCGTTTCAGTGGCTTTAAGGGCAGTAGCGCTTTTTTCGACGATGAAGTTGATTGCTGTGACGACGATGAAAGTTTTGATACGCTTTCTGTGTCATTTTCCTGGCTCTCAACGGAAGATAAATTTTCACGCGCTTTAAGAGAGACGCTCCGTTTCCGGCGAAGCTTAACGCGTTCTTCCATGGTTTGAACCACAGGTTCGTCCACGTTATAAAACTCACTGTAAGCTGGTGTGGAGGAAAAACATTGACCTCGATTTGTCTTCTCCAGCATTTCATCAAATCTCGAGCTGTAAGCTTCTGACTTGGTGGCCGCTGAATTAACCATATTGGAACCTTGTGAGGAAAAAAAAGTATGTTCTCGTGAGCTCTCCTCTTCCTCCAGGATTTCATCGAGTCTCGAGCTTTCACTTTTCGGTTCACCCATGTTGTCCTCTTTTTCTTCGATTGCTCGCCCCATTTCACAGTTAGGAAAAAAACCAGTCTTGGAATTAAGAGAAAAAGGTTCGGTAACTATTTGCGAATCACTGCACAGCAAACTTGACTTCCGTCGCTTCGTTGGCCTGTCAACGTCCGGTTGAAGGTCTTCAGACTTTCGTTTCTGTCTCCAGGAAGTTATGCTAAGTGGCGATTCTGTACCCTCTTCCTCCCCGTCAGTGCTGTCGGATACAGTGTTAAACACGTCATCGTCAACGTCATCACTGCCATCAATCACAGGTGACATCACTATGTAAGATGCAACGGAACATCTCTCTTCATCCGCGGACTCTGATTTTGCTCTTTTAGCTGAAACATTAGAACTCTTACACTGACTCGCTGATTTTCTCTTCCTCGTCTGTGGCTTACATTCTTCGTATTTCTCAAGTATTTTTTCGTTTCTTTGTTCTCCTCTGGTCATTTCGTTTGCCTCAGAACTTTTAATCTGTCCAGTAACAAGCTCCGTGTTTTCAAATTCATTATGATTTCCATAAATTTCTCTGATTGTGGTATTCTGAACGTCACCGTGAATAGTGTCTCCGTCTTCACAATTTATGTTTTCTACAATAGAGTTTATTTGATAACTAAGATCGCCCTCGGAAGAGTACGACTTGTCAAAGTGTGGGACATGAAAGCCTTCGAATTCCTCATCGTCGTCCTCATCGGAATCAAACAGGCAAGCGACGCCACGCGAAGCTTGATTTCCTCGTGATACGCTCCTTTTCGGGAAATCGCCTGAGACACTGTTACGCGAGGGATCTGGTTTCTGGCTTGGAGACCCGCAAACTGCCGTCGTTGAGATATCCTCTATCGAGACAGGTGTTTCTGACAAAGGTGTGCCTTCAGCTGCCATTGAAATGCCTTTCAATTGTGCCTCTTCATGGCTGCGAACAGACGCGCGCATACTTCTTGTCTCACGAATAGGTCCGCTTCTGGGACTGTCGGAGAAAACGCTGGATTCTGAATCCGATTCAGGGTCTTGCAACCGTGGAACCTTTCTGCGAGGGGTCGTGTGCAATTGGCTTCTCATCTTTCTGTTGCTCTTGCGGGTTTTCTTCTCTGGCGTCTTATTTTCGTGGCCTTTTAATAACTCAGATTTTTCTTTTGAACTCTTGGCTTTGACGCTTGTGAAGGGTGGTGCAACAGTTGTCGGCAGAGAGGCCCTCTTAGGTTTCTCGTCGAGGATTTTGTAATTTGACCTTGTAGGTTTGCTGACCATCTGATCGTCTTTCTTTTCTTTTCCCTCTTGTTCTTCGGCACGTTTTCTAAGACTGTATCTGCTCCCTGTTTCATTGGAGAATCCGGATTTCACTGAACCAGGGGACGAAGGACAGCAAGTTATCGTTGGCGTGCTGGAAATCTCTTCATCTTCAGGTTCCGAAGTTGTCTTCTTGGAAGCTTCTTCTTTTGATGGGGACAAATTCTCACCAGTAGATAACTGAATGCTCTCAGTTTCGGAATCGTCCGAGGACTTCCCCAGTACCGGCCTGTTGCGCAACGCGCTTACTGCACAAAAATCGGACAACTTAACTTGCACGTTGCGCGGGAAGCTATTGGGACTTGGCTGTTTGTTTTGATTTTTAGCGGCTTTTTCCGTAGGTTCTGGCGAGGAGGGTGTGTCTTCTTTACACGATGCAGCGCTAAAGCGAGGACTAGTGCGTCTTTTATCTTGACAAGGTTCCGGTTCCTCTGCTGTGGATTCTGTTGTCACCGGTGCAGGGTCTTTAGTTTCTATACTATCGCATACCCGAGGTGTCAATATTGGACCGGACTGAAAACACGAACGCGTGGCGCGTATCGGCTGTTCCGCTTTATTGGTCTCCAAAGCGACCATCTGATTATTCAAAGACACTTCACTGTCTTTCTTTACGTCCAACTTGGTCTCATCCGCGGACTGCATTAGAGTTTTAGGTGAACGCATCCCTCTCGCCGGTCCTTCTCTTATTGCACAAGTTTCTATTTCCACCACTGATGATTTAGGGGTCCTTGCCTCTACAGCTGGACCGGTCTTTGTAGCCGACCTAAGACTGGCCCTCCTAGGGCTGCTTTGGTCCTTGTCATGTTCATGATGTTCATCAATAACACTTTGAGTTTCGATCTGCTTCTCTTCCTCGGCACACCCTTTTTCATGTGGTTTTTGCTCCCGTTGCGTTGTCTCGGGTGGAAGCTCTGATAATCTCGTCTGGGACTCTGAATCAAATTTCACTTTTCTCTCAGCATTCACTGCAGCCTCAAAACAATGATCATCTTTTCCACTGCTTTCCTCAGAATCTTGCCGACTTCTTCGTGTCCGTACACCTCCGGGTAGGTCTACGGCACCTCTTTTGTTCACAAGGTCGGGCGACACTCTATTCCTAATTCCACTACCACTGGAAGACTGGATAATGACACCTTCCTGAGCAGCGGACGAACCCTTCGCGCGGGGGGAAATCACAGACGAGCGTTTAGCGCCGGCGGAAACCCCAGCAACAGGACTTAACGAAATGGACCTTGTTTTCACACGTGAAATTTGTTTCTTAGAAACTCCATCTTCTATTTTCAATGGACTTGACATCTTCCTAACTTCGTGACGTATCGGCGTGGTGCATTCTTTTCCCACGCCAGACTTTACTTGCAGAGCTTGTGGAGTTCTAGGACTGCTGAGTGACCTTCGCGACTCTCGTCCTTGGACTGCTTTCTTACTTGATCTTGACACTCTTAGTGATGTGTTCTTATCCTCAGTTTTATCAGGGGAGGGCTGCATGGTGGGCGTACAAAAAGTATCTGTTGTTCCAGGGGAGGGGTTAGGAGGCGTGTAACAGTCATCTCCTTCGTCCGCTCTTTGACACTTTGAACATACTTCCCCACACGGCGTCTTTGGTTCTGTGTGTTCCAAACAGCTCTCTTTCGGATCTGGCAATTCATCCCTGTGCCAAAAAGAGAGGAATAGAATGTGTGTTAATTATCTCTACATAATACTCTGCAATTTGATTGGCCAATTTGGTGAGCCGTATTCTACAGTAGGGAGTTTAAGATCTACGACGGCGACGTCGACGAAAACGTCACCTCAAAATATAACTTTGCACTATCTTAAGTTTCTCGCGATTAGGCCATCTTGTTTGCGTCGTACCATGTTGGTGAAGTATCCTAAAAATAGATCGTTACGAGCGATTTCAGAGCAAAAATAAAGAATGAAAGATTCACATTTGAACGCTCACGTTGTCGTCAAAACCTCAAATTTGGTGATTTTCACGTCGTTGTTGTTCAGAGAACCGCACGATTATGTGCTAAAATGCGTGCCGCACGTGCAGCACGATTATTTTTCCTCTTTTAACCAATGATGTTGTTGTTTCGTGGCGTTCTTGTTGACCACCGCGTCGTAGATCTTAAAGTCCCTAGTATGTTCTATGAGCGCGGCCGCGGCAACGCCACGAAAAAATAGAGAGATTTAGCATCATGTTTACGCCGTTTCACGTAAAATGCAGAGGTTGTGACGTAAGCGTCCGTGACCCGCGGGAACTCGAGTATTTAGTTACTAAAAACCAAAAACAAAAACTCGGGAGTCTTTTTAAACATTGTTTGTAGAGAAAGAAGCTATATAAAATAAAATCCTTACCCGTCAAATTTTGAGAGTTAATGAAGCTGTTTTGCCGGTGAACAGAGAGTCAACGTGAGTTCGATGAAAAAAATTGCGACAAGGAATCAGATATGAACTATCTATAACCATGAAACCTAATTTTTCCTCCTTTGGCAGACCGGAAAATGATTTTGGGGTACTTTGTTTCCTCAAACAACGTCTTATGTAGAAGGAAACGAGAAGAAAATTTCACGTATACGGCAAACGCGAAAATGCCTACTTTCACGTACATGTAGAAACGACAAGAGGCAGCCGGCAAACTTAGAAAATGGCGGGAAAATCATGGTGACGTGGTCACTTTTGTCGTTCGCGTTTCACGTAAACGTGACGCTACATCTCTCTAATATTAATCGTGAAAAGCGTGCTGTACATTACGTGCGCCAACTATTCTTTAAGTACATTTCTGTGCCACACTCCGTAAAACAACGCGTTATAACCAAATTTAAGGTTGTATCGACAACGTCAGCATACAACATAGAATCGTTCATTTTCTAGCTTTTCTTTGAAACAGTTCGTACTTCTGTGATTTGAGGATTATTTGACCATATTGTGCACCGTGAACAAAACAGAATAATCGCGAAAGACGCGTTAAGCAGCGCAAAATAACATCGTAAAGGTTTGTTTTGATGTTGTCGGTGCTTTATCTCCCTAATAAACTGCTTGTTTCGATTACCAAGTAGAGCGCTTTCCAAATGAAAGGGAAGGAAAAAACGGTGGGATTTGTCCGAAAAAGTAACGGCGAACATTTTTCCTTAAAAAACATGCACGGAACGAGTTTGCACCATTTGACAGAAAAACCGCTGAAATATTTTTTTCTGGAAGGGCAGTGTAATTAATACGCATGAGTTCAATTATGGTATCAAGTGAAAGAAAGATATTCCAGTCATTTCGGCGAAACGAGAACACAGAAATGGTCCTAACTTTTTTCATTTTTCCAAGAAAAATTTAGTGCTTCAGTGCCCTAGCGCTTTGCAAAAGCATTCGAGCACTGAACCACTGGTAGTTTAACAAGTTTGCTCATGCTATTAAGAGAAAACGATGTTTTTTTCGCGTCCGAGGTTGTTCTTAATGAGTACAACACTCAAGCTGACGTCAGGTTCGCGTAGTGGTCCCACCTCTGCGATCTTATGTGGCCTGAGTTTTAGATCTTAACCTGTCGCAAGGGTTTTTCCCTGGGTTCTCCGGTTTATCCTCCCTCACCAAATTCTACGCTCAGCTTATTACCTCTGGCCGACGTGCTATGCTCAGGGATCAAAAAGGACACTATAGCGGAAGCAAGAAGCGATTTCAACCCGATCTTTTTTACTGAGATGCCCCCTTCGCAATTTACTCCCAGATAGGGTGATTACTAGCTTGACCAGTTTGTCAACAACTTTTATTTACAAACAACAGCGTTAACACATTTTAGCATATCCAGTACACAGCTTCCGAGCTAATCTGGGCGGGGAAGATCGAAAACATGAGTACAGCTACAAAAAGAAGAAAAAAAGAAAAGAAAAGAAATTACACTGAAGTAAAAAAAAAAAAAAAACCTTTAAGGTATTCGCAATGGTTACGCATAGTAATTTAAGGTTCTTTCTTTCATTTCTAAGTAAGAAATTCACATCTACGAGGTTCGAAGCCATATTTATATTTAGGCAATGTGGACTGGTTGGTCTTCTTTAGATGTGCTTCTAGAACCAGAGTACGGTGCAAAACTGGCCTGCGATGCATTTACTGTCCACGAACGTCGTCCTCTTCCATTTGAATCGCTGAAAATCCGCCGAACCATCCTCCTTACAGTGACTAAAACCTTCTTTTTGCTCTTTAACCCTTAGACTCTCATGATCTAAAAGTTAATTCTCCTAACTACTTCCACAGAGTCCTTCGTTATTTGGGCATGAGAATTTGGTGCTATAGCGAGATCATATCCTTAAGATGATAAGAATCTTCATTCTCAATACTTGTCTACCTGACAGTGTCTTGACAATGAGAAGTGAATTTACATTCTGATCAATCCTCGGAGTCAAAGGGTTCACATGCTAAACTAATCCCTAAAACTTTCATTTGAGACGGCAGCAAGATTGAGTCTCTGCCAAACGTAATCGTATTTGAGTTTAACGAGAAAATTTACCAATATACAGGTGTATGGCGGATTTTTCGCGCGTTGCTAAGGAAGTGTAATGTTACTTCCGGTGACTGACGTCATCATATCGTGAGCTGACCAGCAAACCCAATCAACGCACGAGACTGTTGTTTGCAGCGAAGGTTTTTCCTTGCCCTTCCTCGCGCTCGTTCTCAGATCAACTGCGCATGCGTAAACTAACTGACTTCCGGTTTGAGAAAAAGCTAAATTTCCGGCGGTCTTTAAATTGAATTAATTTTTCTTATATGGCACGTTTCACCTCCAAATACAGAATATAGCTAAGCATGATTTTTTCAAATCATCTTTTTTAAAATGTTGTGGGTATTGCAGTATCGTTTAACTCTTTAAAAAGAACATTTTTCAAAATAAAAAGAAAACCATGCTTGGCTGGATGTAAAAACGAATACAAATTATCAAACCACTGATTAAATAACCAAATTGTGTAGACAAGTTTTCTTTCATTGGTCTGTGACCATGGGCGTGGCATGATGATGTCATATTTAGGGTCATTGGTTTACAAAAGTTGGAAACTGACCAACATAATGCCAAATTCTCTCAAATTACTTTACCATTACATCCTTAGCAATGCACCCCATGGGATCCCTGGTGTGAGTAAGTCTTGGACATAATACTGCATAGCTACTTTTAGTAACACACCGCTGGTGAAAATACACCTGTGTTTCTGACACGTGAAAGCAACGCACCTGTATAATTTGTAGCTGCCCAGTATCGTTCCCTATGGACACAATGCTATCTAATGCAGGTTTAACCACTGAATATCCTAAAAACTTACATACCTGGAGTTTTTATCTTGTTTTTCCCTTTCTTTTTCCTCATGTTTCTTAAGCATTTTTGCCAGGAAGTCCTGTAGGCTTGGTCCTTTTTTGATCAGTTCATCTAAACTGTGATAGTTGGAGGGATCCCTTGCAAATGACTGATGGCGTTCGCTGAGAAGATGCTATTAAAGGAAAAATGACAAGGCACTAAGGGAAGATAGAAACACGGATTTGCCCTCGAGCAAACTAAAAACTGCAACTGCTTGTCAATGTTAACTTCAAAATATATCACAAGGGAATGTTTGCTGAGATCATTGTTCGCTCACTGTGAGAAGGCATCATCATGCTATGTACATGTACAACTCAATTCAAAAAGTAAAAGAAATTTAGATTTAGCTAAATCTTTGATAACAAGCCACTTATTAGCCTTCAAAAACTGATGAATTCTAGGCTGGCAAAGACAGTAATGATCCCATAATGATAAAATTTCGAATTTTCAAAGCATCAATGCTCAGAGATTATCCTGCATGTTGCGTTCAAATTTTCAGAGACCCCTCAATATGCAATGCATTTTCAATAATCAGTCCTTTATTCTTGCTTGACTGATTAGAAAAGGGTACCCCTGTGTTAATGAGGCCAAAAAATGTGAAAAAATTCCCCTTACTATAGGCCGTATTCATAAATACAGCTGTAGCAGCTACGTAATTATTCTCAGTTTTGTCTTTATGCTAATCATCCTCACTAGCCTCATTTGCACGAGCCTTAGCTTTAAAGTGAGGCTAGTGAGGATGATTAGCACAAAGACAAAAGAATACCGGTAATTTCTTGGCTGCCATTAATTATATTTTAGGAATACAGTCTATTAAATTCATTTTTTTCAGCATTCACTGTTACGATTCAAAGATAACTTACCGCATCCAAGTCCTCATAGTGAATGCAACAGCACTCACAAAATCCTCTCTTCTTAGTTTTGTCTCTTTGGACTTGTTTCCTTTCAGGTAAAAAAAGAAAGGAACTAATAAGGCCACAAAATTGTTACCGGTATTTACAAGAATTGGCTTCAGAATGGTGTAAAGCAAGAAGATGGTCTAGGTTTTGGTTTAGGGTTAGGGTTAGCGCAGTCTGGGACCAGCACTACTGTACAAAATGTACATCAGAGATGGATTACGGAGCTACATGTACATACATGTAAGAAAACTTTATTATCATTATCTTCATTCGATTTCCACGCTAAGGAGATAAAGCAAGTCATTGATGCAGTGGAAGCTGGGATTCAGAAACCGACAGTGACGTTTAGCTATGCTCACATGGACCAGACCAGAATGAATGAACTTTTCTCATGACTTTACAAAGTTCACCCTGGGAGATTTATCATTAATATTATTACATTATTTTGTTGTTGTTGTTGTTGATTTGTTCCCTTTATTGTCATTGTCATCAGCATCCTCACAATGATGCTCTTCCATAAGAATCACCTACATGTAAAGAGCCTTGCCTTGCCTGGGCCAGCTCAACGAAAGCATTACCAGCATTAACTCATTCACAGCTCAAACGCCCTAGGATGCCCCCCATTGAAAAGTAAAATCGTTTGGCGTTAGATAGAGTAAAATCAATTAAGTTTCACTCTCAGGGGTTTAATAGATTAATTAATTTAAGCACTTACAGTAAGCATCCTGAGCCAATGAAGCCTGGACAAGAGCACCACAATACCGGTATTCTCACAAAGGTATACTTACATGTAAAGAATTGAAATTGCCCCTGGCCTCAAATACTTTTCTTTGCTGAAACAAATCTCTAGTTCACCCATTGCAAATAGTTTCTACCATTTTCACTTCCAAATTCCAGTTTTACATATAGCGAACCATTATAAAATTTAACAATACCGGTAATTCGTTTGTCCTGTGGCCGAGCTGGTATAAGTCATGGGCCTATTCCTAAGATGACGTTGCAAAAATGCTCCTCTGATTGGCAAAAATTTGTTAAAAAGTGGAATGCAAAACAGCTTGTGATGTCAGCTCAGAGAAAGACTCGATGCATCTCACCAGCTAGCTTGGCTGTGGGAAAAAGTATTGCCAATCTTGTCAACTTTATTGCAACTCACGTGGCCCCTTTGGAAACAAGATTGCAACCAGCTCAGCTAATGTACAAGTTTTATGGTGCTGAAATTTGCCTTTTGCAGAATTAAAAAAAAAAAAGGGGTTAGGGGCTCAGAATTCATGAAAGTGATATCCTCACCGACCATTGCAGAACGATGAACAAATACATGTAAACCTTTTAATCATGAGAGTGTCAGACTTGAAGATTTTACTCTGTTTTACACCAGATGATTATTTTTTTCTTGTCAATGGGGAGCTGCTTCAGCGATGAATGGGTTAACAACACGACAAGTATTTTTTGCAGGTTGCAGGTTGAAATTTAATTATAACTGGATATACTTACCGTGACTGTTACATGAATAGCTAACCTTAGGCCTAAAAACTTTTTTAAAGGCCTAATTAGGCCTAAGGTTAGCTATTCGTGTAACAGTCATGGTAAGTATATCCAGTTATAATTAAATTTCAACCTGCAACCTGCAAAAAATACGTGCCGTTAACAACATCTAGGCAGTGTTTGAAATAAAATAAAACAATCCAGGTTGTCCCTGTTTCAAAAACCAGGCAACTAAACCTGTAAATATGGTTTCCCTGATAAATGCTTGGTTGCCCATTGGGAAAACCCCTGTGATTAAATGCACGCTGTGTTGAGATGAAGTGCATGGCGTTGGAGCTTGAGTATGCCATACATGTGTACATGTAGTTCTACATGTACATGTACATGTAAGTGTGTGTCTGGGTTTAAGTTTTAGCATTTTTTAAATTGAGTCTTCGATCTCCATTGCCAGCTACATGTACATGTGAATTTTCCAATAATATGACAGTTTTTAGTAAAAGCCACAGACATTCGAAACATGGGAAAATGCTCAACTGTGGCAAATTAATCATTGTTAACTTCACACTACTATCAGACATCGGCATCAGAAAACTGTCGAATGCCAGAGTCAGGTGCTGCTTAAGTAATACATTAATTTTTTTTATTTTTGACTGGGTTGTCCATTGTTTTTTCTATGGCCAACCATCCTTTTCATTTTACCAAAAACTAGTCACCTGGCATGGCCGGGTGACCACTAATTTTGAGCGCTCTGTAGGTCAACAAAAGCTACGTTCCCTTTGACTGTTTCTATCCTGAGAAGGAGACTTAAAGATTTTTCTCTGTCTAACACTAGACTCGTCATGCAATGTCAGAGGATGAATGGGCCAAGATGACATTTACCTTTTGTGCCTTCCATGCTCTTCTCGACCATTATGAGTGTCATTTCTTGGTGGGTCAAATGGACAGCCCCCCACTGGACCATCAAAGTATATCCTCGGCCACTCCTTAAGCTCGTGAACCAGTGGCCTGTAACCGCGACTGTGATCTTCCACCTTGATAAATGGAGCATAAAGCTTTCGAACTTTGGGCTTGACGTCATGTTTTGTTGCTCGCCCAGAGAGTAAAGGCTTTGATGCTTGCTTTTTTTCAATGCTACCATACTTTTCCAACTTTTTTAGAAAGTCTTCCAGCAACTCAATTTTAACACCCCAGTTGCTTGCATTTGCAATGACATTGCTTGAGCCATACTTGCAGGTGACAGCTGCTTGGGCAGCAAGGGCTTTGCCACGTTCCTTGTGTTTAGGAGCGGTTAATCCAGTTAGTTCGGCACCACCAGAGTCTGCGCTTAAAGGAGAGGGCACAGCTGAGCCTTTTGCTGAAGAACTGAAAACAAACAGTAAAAGCAAACAAACTATCACCTCTTGGGAACTATGAACTACTGATTCAGTGCCGCTTCATGTACCATTACTAATACTATGTGCCGTAATTATCAATACTACTTACATGTACTAATGATGATAAACAAATATAATCACTTCACTAAAATCTCACGGTAGAGTAATCAAAGCAAAGCAAACAAAAACTAACATTTCTTGAGAACTACATGTATATGAACTACTGAATGCTTTCCAAGGAAGTTCACTGAGGTCATGTTTTACTCTTACTACAAGTGCTGCTACCAAATTACAAATACTACTTACTGTAGTTACCAATACTATTTAGATTGCACTTATAATTTTTTACTACATGTGTACATGTACCACTACTAACGAACAAAAATGCACATGTATAACCACTTCATTAAAATCTCAAGGTACAGTAATATACAGTCATGTAATCGACATCCACAAGTGCATTATTTTGATGAGTGTTGCTTTTAGTAGGAAGGGAAAACTGGTGTACCCAGCGAAAAACCACTTGGAACAGAATATTGTGACCCAACAATCCCAACCCACTTATTTTTTATGGTGTCAAGTCAGGGAATGGATCCCAGTCTGGCAACATTGGCCGAAGATGCTTTCAGCACAGCACCTTCCCTACTCCCCGGAAACAAACCTAAACCTTTGATCTTTGCACCAATCCCATACAAGAATATCCGCCATATTCAAAGTGGCAGAAAAAGGATTCCTAAAATTTAAGTAATTTTCAAAACTTTAAAAAAAAATTTAAGCTAAAACTGCAGGCCCCAAAATTATGTTAGGCACAAAATATGTCACTCCTTGCACACCTTTCCACCTGTTTCCTTCATGCAAATCCGCTCTCACAGGTGCGGTTTTATGTAATGTAAAAAAGGTTTTTAGTCTCTTATGTAGGTATATAATTATACAGGTCCCTTGTGTTGTATTGTAAACATCCCTGACGAAGTGTGCGTTAGTCACACGAAATGGGTAGGATAAAATAAATTGTTTTACAACTTTTAGAGTGCGCAGACGTGCTGCTCACCAGTTAGAAGTTTTCTGACATAACATTTTCACCTTTTTGTGTGTCCAGGAATCGGACTCGGTACTGAGAGGATTGGACTAGGTGTGGAATTGCTTCTCGGTGAGCAACGGGCATCTACATATTTTTTGTTTGTGACAACACAACCAATGTCCTTACTGAGAAACTCCTCAACTTTCTGTCAAAGAAAAATGAATATAGACCACGAGTAAAACTGTTAAAATCTGATTGGGTTTAGTCAGGTGGGAAAGTAAAGTTTACTGCCTAAAACAGCCTCCAAGAATCGGATAGACCACACAATTTTTGCATCAATAATGGATGAAGGAGGCAGTGCAGGTAGTACCACATACCATAAGTGGTTAGAGCTTTAGATTAATTTGTAAATGGTTGCACCGGGTTCAAATCACACTCACACAGCCAGCTGGATTTGCGTTCAGAAGACCTGAATCTAACTCTGACACACCTTGCAAAATAGCCAACCAGTTGACTCTAGTCACACTGGATTCTTTACTATCTTAGGATTTGCTTAAAGTACCCATGTGATAAAAAAAAATCACTTCCTTTTTTTCTTCAGATTTAGAAAGTGTCTTAATTAGCTTAACACTTGACTGGCAAAATTTCGAGCTTTGATTTTTATCCAAAGGCCGTTTTCTTTGAGTGTAAGTTTCGGATTTCACGGTCCGCCATTACTAGCATTCAAAACTGACCGATTGGACCTCAGAGGGTTTGATCCAGGAAAAGTGATGTCAAAGGCTCACTAGCATAAAAATTAATTTCAGCGTGTGAATGCAGCTTATTATATATGCAAAGTGTGAGTTTAAAAGTCTGAAAACCCAAAACTCCTGTCCTGCGTATCAATTCTGTGTTGTACACATACTGTGCATTCTTAAACTAGTGAGCCTTTGATGTCATTTCTCTTTGATCCAGCTCTCTCAAGATCGTTACCCTTTGACGTCCAAACCAGAATAAACTGGCCAATGGGGAACCCCTGGGAGTCAATGGGTTAAACAAGTGAGCCTTTGATGTCATTTCTCTTTGATCCAGCTCTCTCAAGATCTTTAAGTTATTAAGGGCGGACCACGACATGTAAAATAGGAAAATTCCAGTCAAAATAAACAGGTGTCTTTTTGAAATCAAGGCTTAAAACTTTGGTTGCTTGGTGTTTAGTTAACATAGCTTCGAAATACAAAGAAAAATATGAATTGATATTTTGGTCACAGGGGCACTTTAATTAATTAACCCAATGACTCCTCAGGGGCCCTTTGAAATCCCCAGTTGACGAGCAAATTCATCTGGTGTTAGACAGAAAAACATCTTTTAAGTATCACTCCCAGGAGTCAATGGGTTAATAATATTGTTTCTTTAAAAATGGGATGTTTGTGAACTGAAGTGAAAGCTAAGAGTGCCCTTCGCTTCTACTGTAAACAAAACATAGAGCAATTAGAAATAATAATAATTTTTTTCCTGGATCCATGCAAGTTTCACTTTTTTATAAAAATTTTCCCAGTCATTGCTAAAAAATATGGAACATGTGTTAATTCTGGGAAAAGTTGGAAGTCATCTTACCCCTCCCAATTCTACAATCTGTGCTTGTAAGGTGCTGATTTTCCTATATCCTTGAAGGTCCAGGTAGAAAGTTTTGCCTTTCAGTGGTTTATCATTCTGGAACTCTAGTTTTCGCTTACCCCTGGGACTCAGCTCTAGTAGAAAAAAAAGATACAAGCACATAAACTACAACAGTGAATCCTCCACGATACCAATGCAGAATGCTAGAATATTAATTTACGATTTTCTAACAAAAATGGTCTCAAACTGTTTTAACTCCAGGGAAACCCAATTCGCTTCAACCAATCCCAACAGACGCTGGTAGTCAAATTGAAAAAAGCAAGTCATAGCACAAATCACATGTATGCAATCAGAAATAAGCACAACAGAAGGTGTGCAAACAAGTCAATAATATTATTAGTTTAACCTCTCGCCTGATTTACTGAAAATGTATTGACTAAGCTTGGCCTGTCATCTGCCATTATGTGACAACAAAAGAAAATGCATAAGTGTGCAAAAAAAAAAGCTAGTGAAATAATAATTTATGACAGTTAGTACAAGTATATCCCGCACTTAAGTGAACACACTGTAGTGCTTTTCACGCGGCATTATGATTGGCTAGTTTGGAGGTGAATAGCAAGTACTATTAACCTGACCAAATAGAGAAAAACAAAATGGCTTCCTGTTTTGCTTAATGGTTACCAAGGAACAATTTATTTTTATTGATAAACTTGACTGATTATTCAACCTGTGTGGTATATACAGTACCAAAACAGCTATTATTCACTTCAGTATCAGTGAAAGTGGTGGATACTTACCTTGTTGCTTTGTGGCTAAGTAAATATCTCCCATCATTCACCTCCACTTTGATGGATAATACTGTTAATTAAGCTTGTGATTACCATCCAGTGTAAAGTCATACAGTAGCATTTAAAAAAATATTTATAATAATTAAATAATTAAAAAATATTTATAATAATTGTAAAAATTTTTATAATTATCTGTAATTATCTATTTATAATAAGTACTGTCTGATGAGTGCGTAAGCACGAAACTCGGAGTAACAGTGAATCATGTGTTGGTTTCGTTAGCCTCACTTTTCTAATAATTATCATTAGTATTTGTATTATTTAAGATTTGCACCCCGAAATGATATGATTTGAAACATAAAAGACAAATGTGTGTTGCGAGCTTAAAATATAATTCACACGTAAAATCAAGTCTATTGATGATATTTCTTTTAACTAGGCTAAGGATCTTTTCAGTGTTGCTCCAATTGAGGATATTGTCCTATCTCATGGCCCCCGTCCCATGTTCTATGCTGATGATAGCCAGATTTACCTCACAATGGGGCTCGGAAATAGAAATATATCCATCGGTAAAATCGAAGTTTGTATAAACCACATTATTGGTTGGTACTCCAATAATTTCCTGCTCTGCAACTCAGCCAAGACTAAAGTTATTTACTTTTCTTCAAAGGTTATTAACAGTGACCCTATTCCTTCCATAAATATTGGTGCTAACACCATCGAATTAGAACCTGCTGTATGTGATCTTGGTGTCGTTTTGGATAAACATCTTGACATGTCAAGACAAGTCAATAATATCTGTAAATCGGCGTCTCAAGCAATTCATAATATTGGGAAGATTAGAAATTACTTGGATCAATCCACTGCAGAGAAGCTTGTCCACGCTTTTGTAACAAGTAAAATTTACTTCTGCAACAGCCTCCTATTTGGGCTCCCGAAAAAGCAACTTGATAAATTGCAACGTATTCTTAATGCTGCCGCTAGAATTACTACAAGAACTACAAAATTTCAGCACATATCTCCGGTACTACGTAAGCTGCATTGGCTTCCTGTTACCAAAAGGATTGAATTTAAGATTCTAACCATGACCTATAAAGCACTGAATGGAATGGCCCCATCCTATATTTGTGATCTTTTACAGGTTCATCACCCAAATCGAAATCTTCGTTCTGCATCCAGGGGATTGTCATTGGTAGTACCTGCTTATCAGACCCAAGCTTACGGTGCTCTCTCTTTCTCGGTAGCTGCACCTACTCTCTGGAATTCCTTGCCAGTGGACATTAAAAACGCACAATCTTTGTCTATTTTTAAAAGAGCCTCAAAACATTTCTTTTTAATTAACTTCATATGTACTTTTATTACATCGTTTTTTTTCCTTATGTATTTTTTTTTTAATTTCTTGTATTTGTAAGTTTATCTGTATATTTCCCATATTTTATTTCCTATATTTTGTTAAGCGCGCTGAGATTATGTAGCTGCGCTCTAGAAGAATTTTATTATTATTATTATTATTATTATTAGAGGTACTGTGGGCTTCAAGTGACGTTGTTTATAAATACAGCTCAATGCAATAACACTTCTTTCTGATTTTATAACGTCTATCTATCAATTAACAAACACGACAAGGCCCGAAGCTTATGCTTATGTAAAACGTATTTCATTCAAATAATAAACAATAGCAATTCAATTGACAATAACGAACGCGTCTTAAGCTTGTGTAACAATAAAAACTGTTTTTCAAAACCATGTCGTTTGTTGTGGAAACAACTTTATGCCACCGAGACGCCTTAAAGTTCATAAAATGACATTCACATTAGCTTACTTACTGTATTTTTTCGACAGATCATTCACAGAAGGAGTCTTCGTACGACGACGAGGACTTCGCCGGACAGAATTAAGAGCAAGCGACGCTCGCCTGTTGGAGGACATATTTCTCGTTTGCCAAGGGGACGATCGCAGTTAAATTCGAGCCATAGGAAGGTCGTTCAATAGGGAAACGTCTGGCGTCGAAGAAAAGCGTTCAATCGGGCAAAACGGATGCTCCCTGTTTGTTGTAAATTTCAGCTGTTTCGTATTGGCCTTTTCCCGGGCTTCGAAATGAATGCTTTTTTCATCTAAGCGCGGGAAATCCCACCATGCATTGCAATGTTGATTCTCGTTTCCGCTGTCCTAAAACGCCCGTTGTCTTCAAATCTTCAAAGCCTTTTGGACCAGACCTAGAGTTAATTGCCTGAAACAGCGATTCGCTAACTCTAGAACGTTGCCTTTTGGCTTTTTAACGTGTTGGGAGACACGAAAAAAAAGAAAACAAACAACAACAAACAATCAAAATGATCGTAAACTTTCATGCTTTGAAGCTTCTTTTGAAGATGGTAAGTAATTTATGTCTTCCGCCATACCGACGAAAATTTCGGGGCCTTCCGGCCCTTTCCGAGAATCCTTACAGTCTTCAATGACCAAAAAGGTAGGTGTTGAAAAACTTTAGCAAAAGTTTCTTAAGTTAGCGATCGGTCCGGTAAATGCCTTCTCTAAACGTTGTTCTTCATGTAATCTCATTTTACTTGATGAAGTCTGACTCTGCCTGAATATTATGGGCATTAATTCCATGCATTTGATATCTGCGAATATCAAATTCCATTTTCCTATGCATTTAAGCTTTAATACCTTCTCAATCCTTCAGCAGGAGTAATCTTTGGGCACATGACACAGAAAAAGATAATCCTGTTCCACAATTTAAAATATATGTGCACAGTGACACCTGGTGGGGAGGGGGGTGGGAGGATAAAGCGGCAAAAATAAAATGACCCTCCCTAGGTAAGGGATTGAAATGTCTAGACCCTGCCCAACTCACCCTAAAATTCTCTGACAGCCCCCCCTTCTCCCCCCCCCCCTTACCCATCCAACACACATGCACTGCATTCGAAACTACCAATAGCTTGACTTGTTCATATGGCAGGAAATATTTTGTATGGCATGATTTTCATACTGTACCTGGTTTGTAATTGTGTTACAACATAATATTAAAGCACCCTTTATGATCTCAACGGCTTAATTTCTTGTGACCTTCCCTTTTTTTCATGGCCCTCCTTTTTGAGGGGCTCAGAAAACGGTGTGAATTTCATTTCAACTTGATAGTTTTAACCATCGTCCCCCTGGCCTGTCAACCCACCAAAGTAAATGTTAGAATAGACACACTCCATCATAGATATTCCTTTTGCTTGTCCCACAATCCTTGTGTTAGAGTAATGTTTGATGAATCCCTATGTCGACCTATGAACACTGGCAAGCAGCATTCAGGGGGTGGGGGGTGATTAGGTCTGGGTTAGGGCTAGGGAACCCTAACCATAAGCCTAACCCTAACCGAGACCTAATCACCCCCTCACCCCTACCCCCAGAATAGACATGCCACTGGCAAGTGAGGCTATAAAAGTAACTCCCTCATACTTTTTGAGAAAATATTTTATTTCAACTTCCTACTTTCTCTTATAACGTTTTCATGCAGTCACTGGCTGGTATTACCTGTAAAGGGCTCCCCCTTTAACAAACAATTACTGTATATCTTTTTTTACATTTACTTTAAATGTGCAAAATTTAAAACATATTTACAAAAAAGATACTGACTTTTTGTAATATTACATTTTACACTAAAATTAATACATACTACCGGTATATGTGAGAAAATGCCTGGCAGCTAAATGAATCGTTTGGTATTCAAGCTAGCAGCTACATTTACATGTAACGCGTTGCTAGTAGTTTTGGAAGAACAGGACTTGATAACCGAACAAAGATATCTTCCGAATAACATTCTTAAACCCAAGAAGAGAAAATCCGTTTCCACAATCATTGTGGAATTGCAAATTTAAAATAATTAATTTAATGTGCAATATTCATTTTGAAAAGTGACAAGTCTCGGGTTAGACTTTTAGGGTCAAAAGATTGTTTTAACCTTCTCACAATGTACTTTGAGGTTTTGCAACTTTATTCTTTGTGCTCTGACAAGTCAAGTTGAAAACGAAAACACTAATAATTATTATTAATGACAAACAAGACTTATTGTGTGGGAGACAACAGTACTGTGAACAATCATAAAGGTATTGTTACCCTAAAGAACAACTCTTTGTTGCTCATCATATAAATTTCCTTGTGGAAGCTCATTTTTGGGAAAATAAAGAATTGAATTCCCTTAAATTAGGGTTTGATGTGACCAGCCTAAAATAACTTGCTAACTTTTATTTACACACAAAAACCTACAAACCATACAATATCATTTTTTTAACACTTAAAAACAAAAACCAAACGAGAAATTAATGAAAGAATTTGTTAACTTGAAAACATGTTCACTAACTCTCTCCACCGTTAAAAACAATACCAGAAAGCAATAATTATTAATTTCTTAATTTGAAAAAACATGTCCGCTAACTCTTTCTATTGTTTGAAAAACAATACCATGCAGAAAGCACAATGACGGAATATCTTTAAGACTAAGCGAGCTATAGACTACCAACAAAAAAAATTGCTTTCCTTCCAATTAAGAAACTTGGTTTAGAAAAAGTCGATAGCCAAAGCATTTAACATTAATTAATAAGAAAACGTTGGGTTTTTAAAAATGTTATTTTCTTATTTAATGATCTGCTGCCACTGACTTCAAAAGAGGGAGTGGGATGGAGATGAAATGGACATCATCAAAAATTATCCCTGGTAACGACCATCTCACAAGTTTAAAAAAACCAATGCATGAATGCAACTAACAGATGAATGCAGCACAGCAATACTCCTAATACTGAGAACAAACTTTCCATAAGAAGAGATGACCATGATTGTGAGTGTTTAGAGCAAACTCTACATTATAAATTTTATATGCATCACAAAGTGTCCTTCCAGTCCTACCTTGGTACTTCTCAAAGAAAACAGAATATATCAAAATTAATGCATATCTCAGAACTGATGACATATTGACTTGCCAAATAGCAATGCAACTCGTATCCCATTGCTGTAAAATGAGAAGTTCATGTTTTGACTTTTTGGGAAACTTTGTGAGCATCTCACTATCCTGCAGTCCTGTTCACAAGTGACAGGAAATTAAAAAAAAGCAGGGCAAGTGTGTTCAATAACACAGTTTTTACAGTGCTCTCTGGTGTACATGAAAGTTTCGTAAGTTAGGCTGCACTCCTGAACATTCAAGTACTGCAAGCTACAACACTGTGCTGCAATGGTCTTGACCCCCACGTCTGTCACACCATCACACCCGCGGACACTAAGCTTCTTAAGCTGAGGGCAGTGAATGCCAATTACCTGTAACCCAGTATCAGTGATATCACACTTCCCAGCATCAAGGGATCTCAATTTCAAGCAGTTTTGAACTATGTGACTTATGCCGACATCTGACACAGCTTCGCAACCTCGAACATTCAAGTACTTTAACTTCACACAGTGTTTGCCAATGTACTTCATTCCAGTGTCTGTCACTGGGCATTTTGCCACACTGAGGTACTTCAAGCTTGCACAGTTTTTAGCAATTTCCTTTAAGCTAAAATCCCTCACTTTGAAACAGTCACTGATGCTCAGTTCTTTGAGGCCAGAACAGTGCTGAGCAACATGTTTCATGCCAACATCTGTTACACGATTGCATCTGCGAAGGTACAGGCTCTCGAGCACGGTGCAACTGAGTCCCACAACTCTAAGGCCCAGGTCATCAAAGGCTACACAGTCACTCAAATCTAAGTGTTGCAATTTAAGGTATGCTCCATTTTGCCCCAATCCTAAGCCATTAGCTATGGCAACAGGTGCTGATAAACTGTTGACACAAGTGCACCCACTGACGTCCAGATGAGTGACCCCGTGGCAACTTGATAAAAGCTCATGAAGTCCCTTGCTTGTGATACAACAACAACCAGACACATCGAGGTCATCAAGATCGATACAAAAACGTGCAATAAACCCCAAGCCTTTGTCAGACAACAGTTCACAGCCATTTAATTTGATTGTGCGTACGCTGAGGCAGTACCCCTGACTGTCCATCGCCAACTTTGACAAGATGGTCCGTAGTACTTTATTGATATCACTGTCTTGGTAATTGGTTATGTTGATGCTTGACCAAAGGAGTGGATCCCAGCACAATGTTTGCCACTTTTGGCACACGCCAGATGCCCGGCAAAGGTCTGTCGTAGTTAAATGTGAAAAGATGAAGATCAAAATGTTGTCTGGTAGGTCATTCAATGAATTTATTGCAGGAGTAGATTTTTTTCGTGAATAGTTCATAGGAAGGATTTCTTCAAAAGCACTGTGATCACTGATGGTAGTAGAATCGCTGTCATGCCTTGCTCTAGGAAATGCTTTGTTTGCTCTCTCCAGCTTTGTGATTCTATTGCGCAGACGAGCTTGCAATGAATCTTTCCTCTTGACCTTACAATTTGCTTTCTCAGGTGAGCTTTCATTGTAATTAATACTAGTATTTAAATTACTGCTTCTCGCTGTTGACAGAGGTGAATCCAAGTCACCTTCGACATGGCTGTTAGAGGTATCATCTAAATGCAATTTGCCAGCTGAGGAAAGAATTCCATTTGTAGTGATGCCTTTTCGAGCTAAGTCCCCGTGATCCCTCACAGAAACACTGAATTTATCTTTGTCAGATGACATGGTGGAAGTTGGTTCAGTGAATGACTGTGAAGAAGAACTTTGCAAGCTGTCAGTGTCCACCCAGTTATTTGATTTGCGTCGCCCACCAGCTTCTAACTGGGTCTTAACAGATGGCCGTAGCCTTTCAATTAAGTCTTCATTTGTTCCGTTTTGCCCTGCAGTTGTAACTTTACGGGAACTTTCTTTTTTGTACTTCCTCTTCAAAGAAAATTCATCAGAACTGAATCCTTCCTCACCCCCCATATCTGCAAATACAACAGTGTGAGGTGTGTGCAATTTGAAGTCACTGTCAGTATCTGAACTTGTTTTTGCAGATAGCTTGCGATTATTGCTCGCTTTCCCAGGTGGAGCAAATCGTTTGCTTGATGCCTCATGCACCTCCTTTTGATATTCAACAACTCGACTGTTTTCCTGTAGCTTTTGAATTCCTCTTATTTCCTGGTTTCCTTTACTATCCCTTGAACGTTCATGTGATCCATGTTCTCCATTCATTTTGCTGTAATCTCTTTCATCAGCATTCAGTATTCTGCCATTGGATAAATTTGGTTGCGATAACCTTGATTTGTGCACTCTCCCTTGAGTTTCTGCCCCCCTATTTTGCTGAGAATGTCCAGATTTAAACTTTTCAACTGCTGTATCATGTTTTTCACTTTCATCGTTCATTCTGAGAAAATCTGGAATTGTTAATTCCTCTCTAGGAATCATTAATCCTGACCCATTCATGGTTGAAAAATCTGAGTCCTTAAGATCACGTTTCACAATAGGAGAACTATTCCCTTGAAGCTTTTGTGATTGGGTATCTTTCAAGAAATCAGGAACTTCAAATTCTTTCAAAGGCAAGTGGATGGAGCTTTCTCTGTGGTTACTACTGTTCACAATTACACCATTCTGTCCTTGTTTTGGTGAGAACTGTTTGCTGTTATGACTTTTTGGAGATTTCCCTTTTTTCTTTCTCTTGATTTCTGCAAAACAGAGAGAAAAAGATTATAGCCATTTATATCACTTTAAAGAGGAGTTTGAAGAAGGGCAACATTTTTGAGGCAGTCCTAGTGAAAACTATCTTTGCTTAAACAACACCTGAGGATCTCGTAACGAGCCTTACGAAAACAAGTAAAGAAGACCATGGCAAAAATCTCAAAGATCATTTAATTAAAAGGTTAAGGTTTTGAAGCAAGGTTTACCCTTTTTGTCCCAAAATTCCATGGCTCTTTCATGATTTTCAAGGACCCTACAAGACAAAATCAATGACCTAGGAAACCCTAAAATGTATACGGAACCAGTATATGAAATGGAGCACTCTTGAAAACACTCTCAGCACATATGTCTTTTCCAAAACTTGAGAAAATTTCGTTTTATTTCATTTTACACGATCTTATTTCTCAGGATTTTACGGGCCTGGATTTTACAAAACTGGAATTATCCAATCATGACAGAATTTGCACGACTCCTACAAACCCTGTTCTAACAAGTCTTTGCAAGAAAGATCTTGACTGCATTATAATATTATTGACTGAAGCTGCTTGCAAAAACGTGAAGGTACAAAGTTTGTACAGGAGTTAACCTGCCAAAAATTGAAAACCTTTGCTTGTAGCCCTTCTTGTTCATTATCAAGATTGAAAACAAAAAGAACGTTTTACCTAATGGAGGTTAAAAGGACTAATTGAATTCAGTGCAAACATAATAATACTAAAATGTTGAGAAATTTAGATTCACGATTTCAAAAGTTTGTGGACTTTCAAACAGGAGTTTTCCAAGAGGTTCATCAGAAGAGCACTCCCTTAAGAGTGCCTGTTGTGAAAGCTTGGAAAGCATTTCAGAGTTTGTAAAAGGAAAAGAAAAACAACATTAATTAATAAAAAGACAAGTTATGGCCTCTTGAAAGGTGTTTGGAGATGGCTTGTCAACACCTTACATACCAAATAACTGGAATGAACAGAAAGCAGAGTTTCCTTTTAAAAACCAATTACCGGTACATAAAAAAAAGACTTGCACAATTTCATTTCTTGTTTTATAATATTGTAAATTTGCTTACAAACAGAAAAAAAAATTACCACTGGGAAGTCAAGGTTACAAAGTCTCCACAGGTAACAATAATAGTATTATTATTATTAGTTGAAGAAAAAAGAACAGAACACCTCCCAGGAAGATTTAATTACTTTTAATTAAAGTGCTAAGATACTAAGTTGAAAAACTGACAGTCCTGAACACATCTAGAAGCTGATGAAATTAAAAAAAAAAAACATTGACAGCAATGAAAAGTTTAGAAAGGTCAATACTACTAAACAATTTCAAACTATAGTTTTAGGAAGAGCATGAACAGCTCCGTATCTAAATTAAAGGTGCAGTTTCTTTTTTATAAAAAAAACATGATTTGGGCTTACGTACATGTTTTCCACGACTTGTGGTGCATTTGATTGGGCAAACATGATTTCGATCTTAAATTTTCAGATTCCAACTGAACATAAAATCTGAAAACGGATTTTGTTGTAGTCAAGAAGGATTTCAATTACTGAGATCTGCAACAAAATCTGTTTTCAGAAATCCGGAAATCCAGATTTTAAGATCTAAATCCGAATGCACCCCAATAATAACTATTTTTTTATTGGTAGTCAATAAATCTGTGAATGAAAGGAAGAAATGTATTTTTCCATGGTGACTTGGGATACAAAAATGGAGTGATTGGATTTTTTCCAAGTATCCTTGAGTCACCCCCCCAAAAAAATCATCTCTTCAAAGATCAAGCTTGTAAATATTTAAAACTCTTTTACAGGTCAACAATGAAATGATATATATGAAATCAAGTGAAGGTATAGAAATCAAGAGAAGGTATAGGAATCGTACCAACACGAGTGCATTTCGTGATTTTTGGGCACGAGTGGTGTTTTGAAAGTTCTCAAAATTACAAGTGCAACTTGAAAACTATAAAAACATCACGAGTGACCATAAATCATGAAATACATATGCAAGTTCATACAAATTTTTATTTATTATTTCAACAAAATCGATAACCTATTTATGCATTCGTCATTGACCAATCAGAAACGCAATATTTCTGGTCGAGTATATAATAAATTGCTTTGTAGCAATATCTCCATTTGCTTTTTGGTGCGACGATTTTCCTCCTAATTCCTTCTTCTGAATAAACTTATTGAATGGATTGATTTTTGGGCTACATTTTTGCTGTCATAAGATGTCTAACCCTTCAAAGTCCACATTTCCTATAATAATTGGATCTGTAAAATGTTTAAAACCAGAGATAGTGCCGTAACAAAGATAAACGCTATATTGGTCATTTGGAACTGTGACAAATATAGCATTTAAATATAGCATTTATTAAACTATGTCTACATACAAATCCCGATAAATGTAAGCTTACAAGCGTTTCCAGTTATTGCCAAACATGAAACACGTTTCGCTGAAGCTTTTAGAACTGGTATCAACATTCATTTTCAATTTGAATAACTCAAATGTAAGACTATCTGGCGACGGATCTGTGGTCTGTTTGAAAAAAAACTTTTCAATAAACGGAAATAACACTGTATCCGATTTCATGACCTCACACAATATTGGAAATTTACAATTCTTAAAAATTCTCGAAATATCCAAAACCAAAAGTAACATACTGTACTTTAAAGGAAACAGCCGCTGTGTATGACCCAAAGAAATTAAGAAGATCTACTTGCGCTTGACAAAAATGGTATCAAATAAATCACTAGCATATTACATGGTGTAATACAGATTTTCGTACATGTTATAAGCCATGAGACAACTGGGCAAAGAAAAAAAGGCCATATATTGGCAGTAATAACATTAAAAAAAAAAATTTAATGTACCCAATACCTGAGTGGATTCTGAACAACTTCCCGACGTTATAAGGCAACGTTTGTTGTCGAAGCAGCGCGGTTGTACGGTTGTACATGTTGAAAGGAAACAATCAATATGGCGGAATAGTAAATTTGAGAGGAAATAATACATTTCTAACATATTTCACGAACTTGATGGCTGAACAAGAAATCGAAAGAACACTTTAATACATACAAAGAGCGGACGATGACATATTTCTAAAAAGCATTCGAACTTTCGAAGGCAAAATGAAAGTGAAGTTTTCTTGACGTAACGTGAGCCCGTTTACGGAAAACTAATGGTGGAAATCTTTGTCACGGAAGCAAATAATTGCCGTTGAAAGCCTTTTCCGGGAATCACTGGTTGGACAAAAGAACAAAAAAAAGTAAGAGCAAAGACTGGAAGAAATTGTCAAGTATTTCTAACAAAATGAAAGCAATGTTCGTGGATGTTGTGTAAACAAATCCTCAATTCACTGATGAATTGGCTTACCGTGGCACGAAAAGCTAACATATTGTGTACATTGGGGTTATATCGTCTTGAGGCGAATAATGCATACTTTCTTATTTCTAACACTGTTATTTTACAACTAACAAACTTAAGCTGAAATGTAATCAGCAAATCTTTTATCAATGAGTCATAGGTCTGTCGCGATCTGAACTTTAAAGCCTCTTACGAGAAAATGGCGACACAAACGTTTTTGCCTGCTTTTCAGCTGCGATGGCGAATTAAATCACAACAACGCTTCAGCATAACAGAACTACGTTCAATGGATGTTAATCGATGAAGTTATTCAAAAAAAAGATCGTTGATGCAGTTAAAAAAGTCAAAACCACTTGCCGGAGCAGTAGCACAGTCGCTCCTATCACGAAATTATTGTCATGCAAAATCCCCCTTCACAAGTCGATGTCAATGTCACACTTGAATTTCAAGTATTTCAACAGATTTTTTTCGACGCAAAGCGAAGCTTAACATCTATCTCACCTTCTGGACTTCTTCCCTGGGTATTTCCCATTTCATATCCATACGATTTCCGTAAAAGTTTTACCTTGACAAGGACGCATCATTGTGTGAAATCAGCGTTAGGACTGAGGCCCCCTGTTTGTCAAACCGCGCCACTCACTTTGATTGCTTGTGAGGAAACAACGAATTAAACAATATAAATAATTTATTTTTCATAGGATAACGAAAGTAGGATGAGTAAATACGTTGAACAACTATCCAAAGACGCTTCGGTCCATAGGTTTGATACGTGAAATTATTTACTGCCGGCTTAATGCATTCCTGCTGAAATATCATAGGCTATTTCGAAATATTGAAGGCATGCAAAGGCTGTGAAAGGTATCATTTTTATTGTTTATCGAAAATATTTTACGCAACCTTGCACACGGGCAATAAGGTTGTTAAAATTCTTTTGTTTCCTTTCGGTCTTGCCACAGGAGCTCAACAAAGATAAATTAAAAATCTATTTTTAACCAACCGCAGTCTTGCATATTTTGCATTATTGACTGGCCCCTGAAATAGATATGTGGTATAAAAGTTTTAGTCAAATAAAGCTAAATATTATGAATTTCAGGAAATGGTGTCAATTTAGAATGACAGATGAGTTTTCATAAGTTGTTTACCGAAGTATGAAATGTGAGTGAAAAAGCATTGACTTGTAACGTGCAGTCACCAGTGTGACATTTTTAAGAGGCGCTATGGGCCGTCCAACCATCAAAATACAAACGGTCTACGCACCAGGACTCAAGATTCTGTCAATGAACTAGATGATTTTCCATCTGTGCTCTACTGTTGCTAATTGTCTATTTCAAACCCTTCAAAAATAAGACTGTTACATACATGCTGAGAGAGATATGCTATTAATACACGAGTTCACGCTCTTGATTGCATCATGGGTAGTCAGGGAATCATGGCGGGAAGTTCATAGGTTTATATGGAAATTCAAAGCAAAATATTCTGTACAGGGCTCAGCTTTATAGCCTTTTGCCTTTCATAAACCAAACAAATAAGTTCATGTTCACAACTGAGAACTAGACTCGGTATCCGTTCTTTGGAATTCCTAAATATTGCTTTTTTGGTCTCCATACATTCTCTGTGCCTTTATATATTTCTGGTCTCCATACATTCTCTGTACCTTCATACATTCATTTTGTGCCTTTGGAATTGCGGGAAATGTATGACAGAAACTCTTTTTAATAAAACAATTTCTACAATAGCCATTCTCTCCAAATTTATTCTGCCGCACCTTTGAGCGCATATCTTCTGTTTTGGAAAATAAAAAACCCAAAATTGCATATCATCCTTCTTTCAAATACTTTTCATCGTTTTGAACTTCCTCATAAGACCTTACAAACTTTTGAATTTCTCTCCATCTTGCCATGATGCACCCAAAAGCGTGAACTCGTCTATTAATGGCTGAGATAATTAGAATGAGAATCTCCCTCGTTTTCCCCTATCCTTATTATCTTTCTTTCAGCTTCTGCGATTAATTTCATCTTTTTTTATCGCAAATATTAAGCATGTCAGTGACATGTCTGCATATTACCTGACCTGATTAACCGTGCTGTTTTCTGGTAGTCTGTTGTTGTTGCTTTGTTCTATTTGTCGTTCTTGCCAGCCTTGCAACCTATGGGTGAGGTCTGTGTTTCGGAACGAATCAAACCAAACCAATCCTCTGACAAAAAGATAAAATTTGGAAGCTTTTACTAGGCTTGCTGTTCAATGTGGGTTGGGTTAGTTGATTTTCTGAGACAGGTATTTTTTACCCAGGCGTGTTTCCCCCTTTGTAAGCCTATTCAGGTTGCGAAAACGCCACAATCTAGTGAGTACCCTCAGTTTGACACAGTGTGACCCCCCTTTGAAAAATCCTGGCTACGCCCCTGCATGCTTTGTTACCTCTGTTTCCTTGAGGAGTCCTCAGTACTAGAGTGAATCCGGATACGTTTCGGATGCG
>OX421451.1:4448732-4451232 GCA_949126865.1 Montipora capitata
TTACCATGCTGATTTTCAATAAACGGCCTAGCCCATTAGGGCTTGGCCAAAATATCCCAAACAAATGTGGTATTATTTGTGTCCCAGCAAACGGAGCTCGCCCAGAGCAATGCCTTGCCAACAATATCATTCAGACTGTATGGAGCATGAAGCATAAACAGTGTTTAAGTCTAAACACACATTTTAGGACGGTTAACTTTCAATAACTGTGATTTAGGGTTAGTCTCCAGTCCGTAGCGACAGTCTGCAGTTTGCAAGTGTCAGACACCGCTCTCCTTCAATGTCTGGCTCATCCACTTTTTCAAATTATGTACCATGGTAAATTTTAGAAGATTATTTTGGTGTAATAGTTTACACAGTAACAAGGTGTAAAAATACCCTATATATAGAGTAATTTTAGAAGATTTTTTTGGTGTAATAGTTTACACAGTTACAAGGTGTAATTTTACATTTTTGCGCTCGTAACATTACACTTTAATTTTTAGTGTGCATTTTCCTGATCTGTATTTGATGTAGCTGTAACTTGTCCACTAATTTGTGGCTTTTTGATTTCTTTTCTCCGAGAGATTCCGAAAACCACTTTTAAATACGGCATTTTGGCAATGGTTCTGTGAATCACGGTTATGCTTTTTTTACAAGCGGTTTCTTCAACATAATGACATCAGTGGTTTGGTGACAAGTTCTTTTCTTTGATTAAACTGTAAAAGTTATCTTTCGTTGCTCTATTTGCCCGTGCCACCACCCTTTTTTCACTGTGCGAACGTTGTGTTTGCGGCGAAAGTTCCTCGTCACTTTACTCGCAATTTATTTTCCTTTGTCAGATCATAGTTAAAACTTCGACCGAAATCGCACCATCCAAAATAGACGTTCTATAGCTAGTGTTCTAGCTGGCAAGGCCTGATATTTCCTTAGTCTGAGAGAAAATAGCCACCAATACTTTAAGTAATAATTTTCAACATGAAGAGAACCAGTTACACCGTATGTTCCTTAGAACAGTTAAAGGTTATTTATGATGCCTTGTTCCTGGCGTATTTTGCATGACGCAAATAAACTTCGCACAATATTCTGACGATTCAATCGTCAAAATATTGTACGAAGTTTACGGTCCTTCAGAATCAAGAGCCCACTTCTTGGAAACAATTTTTGCTTTTGTTGCACTGGAGACTCAGAGCATTTTCACTCTTCTCATAAAGTTCCATCGGCGGTCATATAACCGTGCATGAGCTGAAATTCTCACTTTGTGTCACGTAAGCATGTGCGAAATGGTGGCTGTCGTGAGGGCTTGGAAATAGATTAAACTTATTGGTGATTCGACCGCTTAGCGGCCAATACTGACGAGACGTTAGGGGTCAATACTGACGAGACGTAATCTCGGATGTTCAATGGTGCGAGGTTTCGAATCCTTGGAGCGGCATGGTATGTTGTGGAAGCTCAAGGATTAAGTGGCTCACCGTCCGTTGGTGCGAATGTAAGAAACAGTATTAATAAAAGGAAGAAGGGAAGGAAAACGAGGGACGGTAAGTGGAAGATGGCAAGGGAAAGATGGAGGAAGAATTTCATCAATGTGTCTTTTTAAATTTTTTTTCTTTTCTACCCCCCTTCCCCCCCCCCCCCTTAGAAATCGAAGCCCCATTTTTTCCATTACATCCCCCAAAAAAGGGAAACCCTTTTTTAGACAGTTCATAATAACCTAGGTTGAAAACATTTGACCGACAATAGGTTTTAAAAATTAGTAGTTTGAAAAAAATCAACCTCGTTTGAAATTAAAACAAGAGGCTCTAAGTAGCCTATACTCATGCGCTGCCAGGTTATTTGTACTTTTGTTGACAGTTTAATAATAATAATAATAATAATAATAATAATAATAATAATAATAATAATAATAATAATAATAATAATTGTACACCACAAAAAAGGTATATAGGTGTTACAAGAATCTATTTGAGAGAAGTTGCTCTTTATCGTGTGAGTTCATTGACCTATACTTTTCATCTTTATTTGAAAGAGTCTGTTTTTTTCGATGGTTCCATAGACCTGTACTTTTCAAAACAATTTGAAGGAAGTTCTTATTTTGTCTCTGGGTCCATTGGGCTGTAAATTTCTCTCCTCTTTCTTCCAGTTTGCTGCAATTTCTGAAGTAGATTTATGCTTTCTTATTATTTGTTTCCTTTCTATATTTGATAAACATAAACATCTTAGAAATGCAACCTCATAGTTTGTTTCAAAACAATTAAATTTACTTTGAATAATAGAACAAAAGAAATCAATAACAGAATCTACATTTGAAAATACTTTTGTTACATTTTTTGGTTCAGAACCATTGTATACGCAAACGTGGTAATTCATCTTTTGCTTTGCATACCACTGGAAAACACAACTAATGCAGTAGCTAGAAATTCACATCAGCCTGTGCTGCTTTCCTTATTATCCGAAATGGCAGTTTTAAGCTGTTGTTTGCTGGGAACCACATTACAAGAAAAATTTCCCTGACATCTTGCTC
>OX421451.1:4456232-4466232 GCA_949126865.1 Montipora capitata
TGAACAAAAATAAACCATTTGAGATAAGACCAGTTGACGCCCCCTACAGCACGGAATGGAAGAAGCAGATAGTTGGTAATTACTTGCTATGTGAGCCGAAAGCGAAATGAAAGAAAAAGACTGGGCGATATAGTCGCTAAGTCTTTTTGGAATGTAAGTTTAACTGCCTCCATCGCTCTTGTTGATTTTGTCGAAAGATCGGAGTCCCACACAAAGTGACGCGATATCAAGTTGCCATAGTCATAGGGACCTATAAAACGTTTTTAGTTTGTCGAGGCAAGCCAATGCGAGAAATCTGCAAAACTCATTTTTCTCAAAAGCATGTTTAAGATTTAGTTATTCTTTTCAAGCAAAGAATGAGTCGCTATATCGTGTTGTTATTTCAACTTCAGACTATGCGGGTTTCCGGATTCTTTTTGCCGTTTTATTTAACGACCGATGCTCGTAACTCGTAATATCTCTGCTTTTTAGCAAATGTGAATTTCAAGCGCGCGATCTTTCATCGGGAAAAATTTGCAATTTTGTAGCCATTTTAATTACACAGTTACCGGCATTCATGCTAAAGTAAACTGGTTAAATGTCTTCTCAAAGTAAGACATTTCTCTTGTCAGTTCGAACACGCTCTCTTGCCAAAAATTTCGTTTTCTTATCATAAGAGTTTTGTCACAAGTTCTTCATCCACATTTAAATTGTTCAAGACGACCCATTTTCTGTCAGGGAGCGCGAGCAACTTGCAATTATTGCAGAATTGGCCGATAGCATCGTTGTACTGGATGCAGCAAATATTACATGTTGATAAATTGGCTTCTAATTTTTTGCCATAGCAACTGTCAAAAGAGACTCAGACTGAAACAATGAAGAGATTTTTTAAGCTTTAGAAAAAACAGATCCTAAGCACCGACAAAGATGCTATCTTGTCAGTGGACCACCAGCTCGGTTTCATCGACCAAAATCGAACACGCAAATTCAAAATCGATTTTGGTTTTGTGTTTCTGCGTTTATATAAAACGTTTATTTCAAGACTGAGCTGTTTCGCGAAGAACTTTGCCTCGTACCTTCTCTGGAGACAACGTTTTATTACCGAAGCAATTGCCTCTTTGCCCGCTAAATAACTTAAAGAGTATTTTTCTGCACTGTAATTAGAACTGATGGGCGAAAACAACCATAACTGTCTGAGTGGTAATCTATGAGTGTGGCACAGTAAGCGATTTTTCGGTTTTTGAACTTCGAAACGGTTGTTGATCTGGAGCTTTTGAAAAGGTATATGGCTAGAGCAACCACTATAACAAGCAAATTTAAAATTTAAGCGCTTGGAAACGTTTTAAGCGCATACGAGCAGTGTTTACTGATTTTTCTGTGGTGCGAGGTTGACATATTGATTTTTCATGTTGGGGAGGTGAGATGGGCAGGTTGTGGGCGGTGTTAGGGGTCGTTTCTTGCCGGTTAAACCGGTTTGTCGGAATTTAATCAAACTTGATATGAATCTCAGAACAAGGATACTCTTGAAGAAACTGAAAGAAATACATCTAACACATCGATTCGTTCCTTTTCGGCTGAAAAAGACTAATATTCCAGCAAAACAAGGAAGTCAGTTAGACTGGAGACTTTTCAAACACGTCTGTTACCAGTTAATCGCACATAGCAGGCACTAAGACTTTTCGCGCACAACCTAACAACGTACACAATAGGGCCGTTTATACGAGAGAAAATAAGCCGCGGCTTACTCTGGCCGCGGCGTACATAATACGCGAAAGGGGTATAAACAAGCCGCGGCTTGAGAAAGCCGTGAACGGAGATTTTGTACCATTTATACGGGCTGTTCGCGTCTTATGTAAGCCGCGGCCAGAGTAAGTCGCGGCTTATTTTCTCTCGTATAAACGGCCCTAATGTTATTTCAGGGGCACCCAACGAGAATATAGTTCAAAACCACTAAACAAAGCATTGTTAAACGTATTTTAGAATTTAAAGGGTAGATATAGGCATATTTTTATCCCCTAAAAATTCATCATCTGTTCGGATTTTATAGCTGAAAGTCTAGTGATCCGAAAATTATAGGGATCAAAACTTACCTTTTCGAAAATTTCAGCCAGAAAAAAGGCTCCCGAAAACTCTAGGTAAACTTTTTAGGGTAAAAATCCATTAAAAATGGCCAATTATACCATTTTTTAGATGTTCGAAAATCCCAGGACAGGCAGGCAAGCAAGAAATTTTACAACAAATCTTCCGAAAATTCTAGATCTCAAATCGTCTTCCGAACAGATATTTTCCGAAAATTGACGTTGGGTGCCCCTGTTATTTGTCGAAGCCGGATATGCAAATAGTGAACTTTGGAATTGAAGGCAGTCTGGGAGTTCTTGGAGGTTTCGTATTCCCGGATTAAGCGTGAACTACTTCGTTGGAGAGATAAGGAGATTCCAAAGAAGAAATGGATTGTCCGGTGGAACTTAAAACAACGTTGGAAAGGAAACAAAAAAGATTCTTCTTGAGTTGAAAGAAACAAAAACCATGCATGAATTCCGAGCTTAAGTTTCTAAACCACACCGGTCGCCACAACGAAAGTAGCCTGTTCCAGGACTCCCGGATGGTAGGGAAAGAGAAAAAAATTCGTTTTCCCGACTATCTGGGAGCCTGGAACGGGCTACAACGAAAGAAGAGCAATAGATGAAAAGTTGTTTGTTTACTTAAGATGTTGCTTAAAGTGAAACTATTTACTCTCGCTTTTCTGTTGTTACGGATGGTTCCAAATGGATTTTCTTTTAGAAAAATTTTGACGTAAATATCGCCTAGCTTAAACCATCTACAACCACCAAAAACCATAGGTGGTTGTACGTGGCTCTAGGTTATTCCATGGTTTAGTATTTACAAAAAGTTAGACCAATGGGCTTTTACAATCATCCTATATATGTTTGCGTTGGATAATGTTGCCTATTTACCGAGTTCGAGTTGGATGTTCGAGTTGGTCAGTGTAAAATGAAGACTATGGTTATAATATAACTGTGGAAAAAGCCCAAACCCTGTAGAAGTTGAAGAATGATGTTGTATGCCTTATTAGGCCTAAGGTTAGCACTTCTAAAGGAGAAACTAAATATATCCTTTTTAGAAAATAAACGCAAAAGAGGCATGAATCATCCATCATTCCTTTGATATACTTTGACTGGCTCTTTGCCTCCAGTTTTAGTTGTAAGTTTTACAATTTCCTTTTCAGATTTTAGACTATTAGTCTTTGCCTTAATCCGGAATGATTAAAGCACCTTTCTTTTACGCCGATCTGCAATATTGTATGGGTTGTTTGCCGAGTCATGTAGGATCGCGTTACCTTAATGCATCATCTCGCATTTCAGGAAGCTAAGGTTTAGCATATGTTATCGCATGGGCCCGAGGGCTTAATTTCACGCGTATTTTCAAAATTTTCACAAAATAACCCTCGTCGCGAAGCGACAAGAACAATTTGGAAAATTTTGAAAATACGAGGGAAATTAGGCTTAGCTACATAATTCCGGAATTTGTTTGGGAATTTTAGACATCAAAAAGAATTTTAGAAACTCTCGGGAAGTTTAGAAAAAAAATGACAATTTCGAAAATTTTAGAGCAATTTGAACTCCACCTGACATGTTGGAAACTTTTCACAGGCAAAAACGTTGACAAAACGTGTTTTTTGTGCTTACGGGCTAGCCCGTAATGCACAGTGTCATCGGGGTTGTCTGTCTGAGTGAGTGAGTGAGTGTAAGATCACGTGCATGAATCGCTTAACTAATGAGGTCTTTATTTAATTTTAATTATCGATGTCCATTTTACAGTTTTTCTGTTTGCGGCTTACTTGTTGCCTTTGCCTTTCTTAATTTTTCTTATGAAAAGAGAAATTTTAGAGAATTTACGGCAATATTTTGACAACCGCACGATAAAAAGTGATCGGCAAACCTGTTTGGGAGGCCGGTAGGATTTGAGCGGAAAACAGCCTTTGGAGTCAAAATGCCCATAAAACCTCTCCAATGAGCTTTCGTGTTGATTATTCCTATAAGATGTCTGATATTCGAATTTCGAAACATTTTGTAAAAATCTCCTCAGTTGCAACTTGTTCTCTGACACTTTGTAGACTGAAAGTTGCTGAGATGAAAATGAAGATACCTGATGCTATCAAGTGACGTGCTCATCATTTGTTTTCTCTCTTTGTACATCGCCCGCGATACAGAATTATTTGACAAACGTACTAAACCTTGAGAATTACCAGTGCTCTTCTTGAGTGAAAAAATAAATAACAAATCCAAAGAAAGGAAACAAACAGTATCACCTACTGCCGGATTCCATCATGACTCTTTGCACACCTTACTACCTCGCGCCTTCCTTTGGAGTAGAAATGTAGTTAAGACCTCTCCAGTGAGCTTTCAGATTTATTTTCAAGCCATAAGGTGGAGATATTTTCGAATTCCGAAACATTTTGTTATTTCTTCATCTGATAATCAAATTTATACTTTGACATGTGCCAATAGATGCAGGGATATGCATATTTTTGGCATGTCGAGATCGAGATGTTTAATGCCGAAATTTTGCAGAAATTTAAAATGTAAATTCCTGACGGGTAGAGGCAAATTTCATTTTAGATGAAAATTCTTTGTAGACTGAAAGTTGCTGAGATGGTAAAAGAACTTGAAATTTGATAATCTATATTTTGGTACCAACTACACCAGAAAGGTCACAAAATTACCTTTAAATAATTTTCCGGGAAAAATGTTGTAATTTTCATCCAAGCCAAAAAATTTTCACCGGAAAATCGGGAGGTAAGGCCTGATGCTATCAAGTGACGTGCTCATCATTTGTTTTCTCTCCTTGTAGATCGCCCGCGATACAGAATTTTTTGACAAACGTATTAAACCTTGAGAATTACCAGTGCTCCTCTTGAGTGAAAAAATAAAAAACAAATCCAAGAAAGGAACTCTGCATTGACCTTGATTTTCAAACAGATCACCTACTGCCGGATTCCATCATGACTCTTTGCACACCTTACTACCTGTCGCTCATTATTTCGTTTTTTCTTTATTGTCCCTATAAATGCATCCATTCTTCCTTCGAAATTCACTCAGTTTTTGCAACTGTTACAGTAGCCACATGCAGTGTTTATAATGTTCTTCGTGCATTCCAAGCATTACAAAAACATGTCAACAATCACACAGACAATTTAATGGTGTAACATTCGTTACCCGTAAGCACATGTCCCCCGAGGGACCTATTTTTGTATTCCAACCTACCAGGAGAGGAGTCAGTCCGTTCATATCCATTCCTTATCAGCGGTTATTCACCAAAAGGGATCCTACAGTGCATCTAAGCAGCGGTTTCTCACCGTAGTTTCGGAATCCGGTGTCACAGCGTTTTGTGTTCCCCCGTATTATCTGTTCCCCCAAACACTGAGCACTAGTGCTGTGTGTTCCCCCTTCCTTTCTCTCCCCATAGAGCATTTCCGTGCTACTTGTTCCCTTCAAAATTGCCGACTAAAGAATACATCAAAACAAAAACAAATATGAAAATAGAGGAAAGTAATCACGCCATAACGATAAATATGATAGCAGAATATGAATAGAGGTTTTGCACGGCAGCCTTGTTGCATGGCAGAAACACCAATTTTTTTTTATCCTATTGGAACAAATGTTCTTTCTAATGCAAAACATTTTCATTGTTCCTGCCATGCAACATGGCTGCCGTGCAAAACCTCTATACAGCAAGTATCCTAAACATTCATAAAAACTAACATGTAAACTTGTGTTTAGGACTAAGAATTTTAGACGATTTTTCGGGAATTATGTAGCTAAGCCTAAGGGAAATTAATCCTTAAAAGACCCTAGTCAGCCACGCCCATGTTTTTGTTGACATACGGGAGTTTTGGTGTTGTATATTACTCTTGGCACTTGACCAAACCAAAACGAATCGTGCGAAAATGCGAGATAATTTTGTGGGCTCGCCTATATTTATCTGATAACCAAAATGAAAATGAAATGAACAACGAAAAGATAAAGGCATTGGAATTTAATCAATCAAAAAGCGCAGATTTTCTCCAAGAGAGACAAAATTATAAATCTGTGCTTTTTAATTGGTTAATTTGATTTGATCAAATTCTAATAATGCATGAATTTTGTCCACATCATCTGGCAATAACAAAAACCTGAGCGAAGCTTGAAAATCGAGCTGGATTTTGAGGTTGCAGAGCCATGTAAATTTGATGATTTTTAGCACGATGCTAGTAAAGTTATCGACTTTCTACGTGCCCAAGGTTGGGAGGCGAGCGACCTTTGGATGTGGGACAAATTTGGCTAAATTGTGGAGGCACTCGGCCGTGAGCGGTCTTGGAAGTTGCACGCCTTGTCTATTTGTATTGTATGTGACGACGCGTGTGATCTGAAGAGGAAATCGAAGCGTCCCAAAAACCCATCAAATCACTCAGGACAACGCAGAAAATAGTAGTTGAGTGAACTTTATTTATCTGACTGTCCATAAAATGAGTTTTCGAAAAGAAACATCGCGATTTGAAGTTTTTATGGAACATTTTCCGCGATTAGTTGAATCGGCCGTTACAACTGTCTCGAAATAACGTGACGTCACGCGCTCTCGCATCCTTAGGGTTGCCTGCCTGTGGTGTAACCGAAAATGGCGACTGAAGTGTTGTGGGTGCGCAATGTAAAGTGGGTGACTAGGGCACATGGTTATCACTTAAGAGCAAAATCATTGAGGGAAGCCAGACAAATGACAATCAACTTAACATACTTTCATTCGGTTTAAGTCCAGTTCGATAAATCGTGCCTGCCAACAGAAATTGCGCTTAAAATGTATTTTTGACCACGCTAAAACACATGTAACCGGTGGGGGATCCAGGGGAGGAGCCCGCGGCCCCCCCTCTTATTTTTGGACCAAAGCCGAAATTTTGGGTTTTTGGTTATAACAAAGCTGTCTTAAAAAGACTTAACACCAAAACCGCGAAAGTTCAAAAATAATTTTTTTGAGAGCGCCCCCCGCCCACTCCCCCCCCCCCCCCTCCTTACCTCCAGGTCTGGATCCGCCACTGGTAACCACTCATTTGCTGTATTTACTTGAAAACCGTTCGTGCCCATCCAGTCACAGGATAGTTCGCCCGTATTGTTGTATAACCTAAACAAGATGGAATAATCGCGCTCCAGATTTCAAGTCAACCGCTGAGTGTAGTTGATGCGAAACCGAGTGAGTCGCAAAATCACTTTCACGTCTTATATAAGCTCTTTACCTTTTTATATCAGCCAACATTTCACCGAGTCCGACTGTGTCCGCCTCGCCGGAAACATCTTGGACAGCTGCTTTGAATAGTGTTCCCACGCCTGCTGTTTCGTCCTCAGTATCACAGCCTTCCGGTCCTTCAACGATTAGACTGATTGTTTCTACGCGTGTCTCTCTAACTCCAAGCCAAACACCTTCAGGTATGAGAATTTGTTGATAAAGCAGTTTTTAAATGACTGTCGAGCAAGTGTTAAGTGTTAATGAGCACAAATACAACATAACAAAAATGCCTAAAGTGTGCATATTACCGTATCAAGAAATGCGTCTCAATTTCATGACCAAAAGCTATTAGCCAGTATCAAAAATACCATAATACTCTTTGTTTGTCCCTCCAAAATTTCTCTTAAGCATTGTTTCCAATTTCTCCTGGGACCATTGTGTGTCCCAAGAGAAAATAAAAACAATGGTTATGCAAAATTTTGGAGGGACAAACAAAGAGTATTTTTGATACTGGCTAGTTGTTATCTGGTGTGAAAATGGTCGCAGAAGGCAATTTTCATACCTTTGTTGTGAAAGCAATATCATGCTAAACGCCGAGGGAAATTAAAAACTTCCCATTGTACAATTTTTTATGTGTTATTTGTACTCATTAACACTTAACATTTAAAATCGCTGTTTCATATACAAAGGTTATGTTGACAACGGCTGTCAATTGTGTTAAGTAATATCCTAGTTTGTGTCCATTAAGTTAGCTTAAGTTTAAAAAGAACTATTTCCAAGGCTAGAAAATTTGAAAAGTAAAAAACTGAACGTTTTCGACATTACGGTTTTTCACTTTAAAATTTTTTTTTTACTCGTACAAACTTTTAGCCTTGTAAATTGTTCTTTTATCCTTTTTTTCGCTTTTCACTTCACAGTTTCCACCTTGAAAAGCAATCCGACCACAACTCCAAAGTATACAGGACCGACGGGAGCAAAGGGAAAAACAATAGGGACGCTAGAAATAGTGGGATTATGTCTTGTTGGCGTCCTTGTAACCCTGGTGAGCCTCTTTGCCATTTACTACTTCTTTTTCCGGAAGAAATGGTATCCAGAATACTGGACCAAAATGGAACCGGAAGCAGGAAAGCTCGAAACCGACGCAGAAGCCGGAAAGGTTACCGTTGTCACTGTCACGCCCGGAAGTGCGGCCGACAAGAAGATGCCGGAGGTTGGCGTGACTCATCGCGGATTTGTTGGGGACTCCGAGTCGAAGGTACCGCCCGTGTATTTTCACGGCCCAGAGGCGAGGAACGGAGTTGCCGTAGGAAGCAAACAAGAAGCACAAAGCGCAGACAATGCCGGATTAAGCGAGGACAGTGCTTTGTAGATGGCAGTCGAAACCTTTCTCTTACACTCTTGACTAGGTTTCTTTGTAAAATGGTGAAAAGGAACACTTGACCCTTTAAATCTTACTGCGATTTTCATAATTCTGCGGAATTCATCTTCAAGCTCCAACGGCCAAACTGCGTTTTTGCTTCCATCATTCAAACTTCCGAGGCCAACCACAGATGACGAAATCAATTGATGCGTGACATAACCCACCGATCAGCATCTTTGGTTCCCACGGTACATTCGAACTCGACGCCGATGAAAAGCGATGGAATCTGCACGAGTCTTTTTACTAAAGAATTTCTAGGGAGCGTTCGATTGGGAAATCCGGATTTAGATCTTAAAATCTGGATCTTCGGATTTTCAATGGAACACAAAATCTGAAAACGGAATTTGTCGCAGATTCACTAATTGCAAATCCATGTCGGGTAAGGATTTCAATTAACAAAATCCGTCGCGAGATCCGTTTTTGGATTTTGTGTTCGACTGGAAATCCGAAGATCCAGATCCAGATTTCCCAATCGAACGCACCCCTAAAAGCATATGATAATGGTGTTCGAAGTGTGAACTAAACAAAACTCCAATTCACTTTCCGGAGACTGAGTCGATCTTCCCGGCTATGTTCGGAAATTTGATTGAAGGAAGCCAAAAGTTTGGCGCTTAGCGCCTGAAGGTAAGATTCCGCTGAATTATGAAAATTGCAGTAACAGATTTTACTCTGTCTAATGTCAGACAATTTTACTGGTCAATGGAGGCCGCTTCAGGGTTAAACATCGTTCCTTAACACCATGTCATTCCCTCTTCACATGCCGGGGACGAGGTCTATTCCCTGAAAAGTTGTAACTGAGTCATATATTTACTCAGGAGGCTATAACTGGGAGCGTGCGGGGCTGGACAATCTGCGAGCCAGCGAGTCATGCGAATTTCGCATTTAAGTCTAAGCACCCATTTCAAATAGCGCTAATAAACTCTTATTAAGTCTAAGCACCCATTTTAAAACGCGAGTGACTCGCATGTTGACTAGCATGGCTCGCCATGTTGGCTTCGCGTGACTCGCAGTCATGGCTCGCGTGGCCGGCTCGCACGGCTCGCTGGCTCGCACATTGTCCTCACTCGAAGCGTGTAACTGTCATATACAGTACGAGGTCGTCACAGAGCTCCGAGATATTTTTAGAGCTCCGGATTTACTTAACATTTTCCACGGAAAGTTCACTAGCTTTTCTCAATGAATGTCAAGGGTAACCGTTTGCCGGATGATTAAAATATTTTGCGATGGAGTGAGATGGGTTCGGCAACTACTTCAAACAAATTTTGCATCGGAAAAGTGAGAGGAAAACAAAATCTTTGGTTGACAAAAAAAGCCTTGTAACTACAAGTCGTGTAAAAAAAAAAAAAA
>OX421451.1:4468732-4473732 GCA_949126865.1 Montipora capitata
ATGCCATTGTTATATACCTAGACGTTAACGAACACCGTGATTGGTTGATTCTTGGTCACGTGCCCCTGATCAAATAGACCACTTCGGAAAATACCACAAGACTCCTTGTTTGTCCCCTCAAATTTTGCTTAAGAGTTGTTTCCAGTTTCTCTTGGGGGTAAACAAAAAAAATGCTTTTGCGAAAATTTTGAAGTGGCTTATTCAAATTTATCCCGACGACCGCGATACAATTCAGCAGTTGTTGCCCGCGTTTGTTTAAAGGTCAAGCCTCATGCCCCGTTTTCGCAAGCTCCCGCTTCCCTCCCCTCCCCGACTAAAAGTCATATTTCTTCACTGAAACGAAAAAAGGGGCCGGAATAATTAATTCTCAACAGAATCTTGTCCTCATTCAATCCGACATGCCTTCAATATTCTTTTCAGATTTTTTTACACTATTTCTGTCCCGACAATCCTTTACACCACTTCAAAAACAAACTCTTTCTTGTCCCTCATTTATCGATTGTGACAATCTCTGAACATCAAGATTTCGGTAAAAGGACTTTTGACTCTTTGATAGTTTTTATAAGGATGAAAGGTAAATCTAGAAGTGGCCACGGCGATTGGGCGACAGCGCCAGACGAAAACGTCACCTAAAAATATAACCCAATTTTTTTGCCACATGGGTGTTGAAAAATTATGTGATAAAATTGTTATGCAAAAATATATGAAGTTCCAGATTCGAGGAATAACAAAGCTCAACAATACGTTTAATAGAAAAACCAAAGATTCGTACTAAATGTAGTTAAACGACCCCTGCCTTGTTCCAATTAAAACTTGAACAAATTTAGTTTTTCAACGTGTTGCTGTTAGAAACGAGGAAGAAGACCCCGGAGTTGGCTGTAAGGTAAATCGATTATTATTACACTGCGGTGACAATAAATAAGAAATGTTATGTGAAGGAAACGCATAATGGTGAATATATATTGTCCGATGAGCTTCTTTTCCTTGAAATAATTGCATATAAATAAAGCGATATCCAAAAACTTGCAAAATGCAATTGAAACTCTATTTAGCCAATCAAAGGTCGTAAAATCTCCTCTGCCGTAAATTTGAAATGAAGACACTTTGTTCATGAAAGAAAATGTGGCCGGCTCAATAAATACTATGTTGAGTGTCCATGGAAATCGAGAGCCTCAACAAGAATTTCTGTCATCGACCAAACAAACTTTTCTCTCACCTGTAATCATTTGATCATCGCTTTTCTCTCAAAACGCATCTTAAAATCAAGGTAAGATCATGAACACCAGCAAAACTAATGCAGACCAATATCCCTGTTTTCAAAGTACCATGACACTCATAAAATGATGCTTTACTACTGATCCAAGCCTTTGCTCGAAAACTGGTACTCGGCCTTTTCAATTGCTGCAATGTAACTCATCAAAACTGACTACTTTGCAGAAATTGTAGCTCTTTTCTTCTGCCAAACACTGCGAATTAGGTTATTAGACTGGCTTTTCACGGTTCATGCTTTTGAACATTTCACGACACGATCTTTTTTAGGTTTGTTGGTTTCACGTTTTCACGCTAACTACTAAATTCTTCCTTCATCTTCACGAGAAAATCTAAATATATTATTAGGGCCATTTACACGGGAGAAAATAAGACGCATCTTAAACAGGACGGGAACTGTACCATTTATGCGTCCTACATACGACGCGAACTTCTCGTCTAAATGGTTCGCGTCTTATTTGGTTATTTATCATTATAAATCTGGCACGCCCTAGAAGAATAACTGTTAATTCTCAGTTACCACCTTTGTAATTTTCATCCGCAAAGTTGCGAATTGAAAACTCTTTTAATCCAATTGAATTAAAACAAAAAATAACTTAACCGGTGCTTGTCACGACGCAGTTATCAATTCGTTCTCAGTTATCAAGTTGTTCTTATTTAAGACGCGGACAAAATAGCCGAACAGCCGAAAATTCTGTTTCAAAACGCTTGTTTTGTACCATTTATACCAGCATTTCGCGTCTTATTTAAGACACCTCTTATTTTCTCCCTATTGTCTCGCTTTCTGAGTAAATTTAAGGCGCAATCGAATTTTGTCTAAAGCAACCGAAGGTTTTGCAGTCCGCACCCACCGAGGTTAAAAGAGATTTGGGAGAATATCTACGTGTGCTCAGCTGATTGGTTGAAGTTAATAATAGGATCACACTTTGTGCTATGAATGAATTTTCACTTGTAAAGTAAAACATGTAACAGATGTACAAATTTAAAATGCATTCACTGAAACTCCTAAAATGTAAAGGATAATAATAGGTGTGAAGGGTAATAAGTGCTGGTAATAATTACGAACCGATCATTCGGGGATATAACGGCTTGACAAATTTGAATTATTTTATACCTTGAGTTAAAATTTAGGTATGGTCTCTTGGCTCAGTGTACATGTTAATTTTTTTTTCTTAGTTTAAAATTTTTCAAGCCAGTTTAATATATTTTTTTCTAATTTTCAATTATCATAATTTCCCTGCTAGGAGAGGTTTTTTTTCTTTTGCGTTCGCTCGGTTGACGAGCACGTGAAAAGACTTTTGCCATGCGTCGAAACTCGCTCTGATCCAACCGCCATCGACAAACCTTGGACGGCACTCTTCAAACCGCATGCCCAATGATATGTTTGCTGACTGTGACTTGAGCCCACTGTGTCCCACGCATTCCTTTACAGTAATTCCGCTGTTGTTTAGTGAGCCCACACAACATGAAGTATGACGTACGGATTCGGTCGCTAAGTAACCGCCGTGCATGCTCAAGACAGTGAATTTCGACCCATGGCAGAGGTGTCTTTTCCCGTACTCGTCAATCCAGCGAACGCAAAAGAAAAGAGACCTCTATTAGCAGGGAATATCATAATCTGAAACAAAGGAAAATCGAAACTGAACTAGTTTAGAAAACGGAAACAGGAAAAAAATAAGTTCCTCGACATTGTGAAGGTGATGAATGTAGTGAAAGTTTTTATAATTTGAGTTAAAGTTAAAAATGACTGTTCTGTTTTTAATTGTTCTCCTGCAGAGTACGCAATGAAGGTAAACTTTGTTTCCAAGTTATCAAGTGTGTTCTATCTTATCTTGAAATATTTAAAACTTTAAATGGTGTAAAATAGTGGTAAATAGGATTCATTTATTTTTTATTCAGCTTTCTTCTTCTTCTTCTTCTTCTTCTTCTTCTTCTTCTTCTTCTTCTTCTTCTTCTTCTTCTGCCTCTTCTTCTTCTTCAACCTTGTTCCCAGGTCTATCTTCCTCCCTCCCCTTCTTGTCCCTCATTTATCGATTGTGACAATCTCTGAACATCAAGATTTTGGTAAAAGGACTTTTGACCCTTTGATAATTTTTATAAGGATGAAAGGTAAATCTAGAAGTGGCCACGGCGATTGGGCGACAGCGCCAGACGAAAACGTCACCTAAAAATATAACCCAATTTTTTTGCCACATGGGTGTTGAAAAATTTTGTGCTAAAATTGCTATGCAAAAATATATGAATTTCCAGATTTGAGGAATAACAAAGCTCAACAATATGTTTAATAGAAAAACCAAAGATTGGTACTAAATGTAGTTGAACGACCCCTGCCTTGATCCAATTAAAACTTGAACAAATTTAGTTTTTCAACGTGTTGCTGTTAGAAACGAGGAAGAAGACCCCGGAGTTGGCTGTAAGGTAAATCGATTATTATTACACTGCGGTGACAATAAATAAGAAATGTTATGTGAAGGAAACTCATAATGGTGAATATATATTGTCCGATGAGCTTCTTTTCCTTGAAATAATTGCATATAAATAAAGCGATATCCAATAACTTGCAAAATGCAAACTCTATTTAGCCAATCAGAGGTCGTAAAATCTGCTCTCCCGTAAATTTGAAATGAAGACACTTTGTTCATGAAAGAAAATGTGGCCGGCTCAATAAATACTATGTTGAGTGTCCATGGAAATCGAGAGCCTCAACAAGAATTTCTGTCATCGACCAAACAAACTTTTCTCTCACCTGTAATCATTTGATCATCGCTTTTCTCTCAAAACGCATCTTAAAATCAAGGTAAGATCATGAACACCAGCAAAACTAATGCAGACCAATATCCCTGTTTTCAAAGTACCATGACACTCATAAAATGATGCTTTACTACTGATCCAAGCCTTTGCTCGAAAACTGGTACTCGGCCTTTTCAATTGCTGCAATGTAACTCATCAAAACTGACTACTTTGCAGAAATTGTAGCTCTTTTCTTCTGCCAAACACTGCGAATTAGATTATTAGACTGGCTTTTCACGGTTCATGCTTTTGAACATTTCACGACACGATCTTTTTCAGGTTTGTTAGTTTCACGTCTAACTGCTAAATTCTTCCTTCATCTTCACGAGAAAATCTAAATATATTTTTAGGGCCATTTACACGGGAGAAAACAAGACGCGTCTTAAAAAGGACGGGAACTGTACCATTTATGCGTCATACAAACGACCCGAACATCTCGTCTAAATGGTTCGCGTCTTATTTGATTATTTATCATTACAAATCTATCACGCCCTAGAAGAATAACTGTTAATTCACAGTTACCACCTTTGTAATTTTTATCCGCAAAGTTGCGAATTGAAAACTCTTTTAATCCAATTGAATTAAAACAAAAAATAACTTTAACGGTGCTTGTCACGACGCAGTTATCAAGTCGTTCTCAGTTATCAAGTTGTTCTTATTTAAGACGCGGACAAAACTAGCCGAACAGCCGAAAATTCTGTTTCAAAACGCTTGTTTTGTATCATTTATACGAGCATTTCGCGTCTTATTTAACACACCTCTTATTTTCTCCCTATTGTCTCGCTTTCTGAGTAAATTTAAGGCGCAATCGAATTTTGTCTAAAGCAACCGAAGGTTTTGCAGTCCGCACCCACCGAGGTTAAAAGAGATTTTGGAGAATATCTACGTGTGCTCAGCTGATTGGTTGAAGTTAATAATAGGATCACACTTTGTGCTATGAA
>OX421451.1:4476232-4508732 GCA_949126865.1 Montipora capitata
TAAGACGCGGACAAAATAGCCGAACAGCCGAAAATTCTGTTTCAAGATAAGACAGGTCGTATGTAAGTCGCGTCTAAAATATGAAGCGAACGCTTGTTTTGTACCATTTATACGAGCATTTCGCTTCTAAAATATGACGCGAACGCTTGTTTTGTACCATTTATACGCATTTCTCTTCTTATTTAAGACGCCTCTTATTTTCTCCCGTATAAATGGCCCTATTGTCTCGCTTTGTGAGTAAATTTAAGGCGCAATCGAATTTTGTCTAAAGCAACTGAAGGTTTTGCAGTCCGCACCCACCGAGGTTAAAAGGGATTTTGGAGAATATCTACGTGTGCTCAGCTGATTGGTTGAAGTTAATAATAGTATCACACTTGTAAAGTAAAACATGTAACAGATGTACAAATTTAAAATGCATTCACTGAAACTCCTAAAATGTAAAGGATAATAATAGGTGTGAAGGGTAATAAGTGCTGGTAATAATTACGAACCGATCATTCGGGGATATAACGGCTTGACAAATTTGAATTATTTTATACCTTGAGTTAAAATTTAGGTATGGTCTCTTGGCTCAGTGTACATGTTAATTTTTTTATCTTAGTTTAAAATTTTTCAGTGAATTTCGACCCATGGCAGAGATCTCTTCTCCCGTACTCGTCAATCCAGCGAACGCAAAAGAAAAGAGATCTCTGTTAGCAGGGAATATCATAATCTGAAACAAAGGAAAATCGAAATTGAACTGGTTTAGAAAACGGAAACAGGAAAAAAATACGTTCCTCGACATTTTGAAGGTGATGAATGTAGTGAAAGTTTTTATAATTTGAGTTAAAGTTAAAAATGACTGTTCTGTTTTTAATTGTTCTCCTGCAGAGTACCCAATGAAGGTAAACTTTGTTTCCAAGTTATCAAGTGTGTACTATCTTATTTTGAAATATTTAAAACTTTAAATGGTGTAAAATAGTGGTAAATAGGATTCATTTATTATTTATTCAGCTTTCTTCTTCTTCTTCTTCTTCTTCTTCTTCTTCTTCTCCTTCCTCTTCTTCTTCTTCTTCTTCAACCTTGTTCCCAGGTCTCTCTTCCTCCCGTTACCCTCCAGGGAAAGGACGAAGAGAGGCCTTGGGAACGAGGTTGCTTCTCTCGTACCCAGAGTCCGCGGGCTTTTTTCTCAGCGGGTGAGCTCCGGACGCCCACTTGCTGACCAAAAAGTTCGAGGTCTCTGCGTACGAGATTGGTTGATACGGAAATACCTTTCTGGCGTTTCAGACATGCACTCAGTCAGTCAGTCAGTCAATCAGACAAATTGATTGATCTTTTTTCTTATTATTTTAGGTGATTTTGGTGATCAGCATTGTCTTGTTCGGAGCATGTGGGGGTTTCAGTAATGAAAACGATTTGCTCAAGGTTCGGAAATACGTTAAAAAGTGTCCAGCTAAAGTATGATCATTGACAGCTTTTCCCTCCTCCTAGTTTCAATCATCTTGTATGAAGCATAGTTTATCGAATGTCCCGGCAGACTTACTTAAGCTTTAACTTATCATAGAGGGCAAACACAGTGTGACAGCTACATATGTTTGAGATGGTCAAAATACTCCCACCCCTTCAAACTGTAAGACCTGCATAGACGGTCAGGAACATTGTGAGCGCTTACTTGTTATGGTGTGTCATCATGCTTTTTTGTTTTCGTCACTTTCAATTTTTGTGACACACCGATCTCATTTGGTGATCCACCTTCCCACATGATTGCTTTGGGAGAACGGCTGTACCACATTTGTTATGTGCTTGAAGCTGCCACTTAAAAAGGGTGCCTAAAAGGAAGCACAGATTATCGAAAGTCCAAGGGCTGGTCAAAATACTCCCACACATTCAAACTGTGCGATTTGTGTAGACGGTCAAGACCATTGTGAGCACTTCATAACCTTGATACTACTAAACACGGCAATCTAAACTAAGTTTCCTGATGAACGCTTTGAAAAGAATGCACAGCTTGCATTCATTGCCAGGGAGTCAGTCTTTTCCCTCTCTTTAATACAAAGAACGTTCTTTACTTTATAGGATTCAAGGGAATTAGATAATGGCTCACAACTTTTTAAAAGGAAAGGTAAGTATTTATCATCATCTTCTTCATCATAATCGTCATTATTATCGTCATCCTCCAATGCTCTGGAAAACGTAAAATAGCTCAAACAATGTACGCAAATTGATGTAAATGTGAGTCTCCTGCAGAAGGAGTGGACCCCATAAAAAAGGGAGATTTGAACAAAGGTTGACTCAAGGATATAGTGCATACGGAAGCTCACGTCATGGGCTCCTGGATATGATAAAACCCGTGTTGACCCCCATTTTTTATTGCTGGAAAGTGATCAGAAGGCCAAGATGAAACTTTCTGCAAAGTTTAAGAATCAGAGCCACCTTAAAAAACACAGATTTAAGGGGGTTCTGAATCTACCGTACAGAATTATTTTACACTTTGCACAAAGTTTCATTTTGGCCTTCTGATCACTTTCCAGCAATAAAAAATGGGGGTAACTGAGTTTGTTTTTGATATATGGTGATGACGACGATGATGATGGTGATGATGATGATGATGATCGTGCGTATGATGTCCATGGCCGCCAATGAACCAGGTGAAATGTTTCTGCGCATGCGTGACGTGATGGCCGAGTTTGTTTTTGAGATATGAGCAACTGAAATCAAAATATTGGGTGTTTGTGCTGGGCTTTCCCGTTGCCAAGGTGTTTCATATGGCACAATAACATTGCTGTTTCGTGATACAGTGTGTAGTGGCAATCTTCCTAGTCAGAGAGAGTGTTTCTTCAAAGTGTTGAAACTGGTTAGAGCCACCTTAAATTGCCACTTACAACAGAACTTACAATAGAAGTCAAATTTCAGCGCCATAAAACAATTGTTATAACTAGTCACGATTTCGTGGTCACACTAGTCGAGTAAAGTAGACAAAACAGACGGGCCTTTGGCCCCCAGATCGAGAGGTTGAGAGGCATGGGTCTATCCTTAACATCATGATGTCACAAACTGCTTTGCTTTCACTTGAAGTTTTCAAAGGATATTTTGCATTACAAAGGAGTTTGTGATGCTATCTATGGGAACGACCCATGCCTCTCCCAACTTCAGCCATGGGACAAACGGCTTCTTGTTGTACGTTTTACTGTGCACTGAGAGTGAAATTTGAAATAAGTGAAAACGGAAAAATATGTTTGCCACGGGTGAAAAGATTTATCTCAACTAAGAAAAGTAGTTGAAGTTGGGGACGCTTTGATCTTTGCATCACAATTTCATCTTCCAAACGACCAAGATCACGGTGGATTTAAGAATACGTGGAACGTCCTACGACATATTTAAGAATAGTCATACTGAGAATGGGTAGGGCTTTGTCCAGAGTAGAAAACAGCAAAATATCTTTTAATGAGTTGTACAATGAAACTCAGGTTTTTAGCTGTATTCATTCGTTTGCTTTGGTATCTTTTATAATTTTTCTTTCACCACATCTTTGTTTCAGCGTGCGGCCCCGGACAAAAACCTTACGACGAGTGGTTTTGGTGGAACAGTACAACAAAGGAGTGCTTCTGGTGTCGGTGTCTGGTCTTTCATGAAGCACGGTGCAAAAAGGCTGATTCGCTACCCTCTTGCTCCAGGTGTTATGATCCTTCCATCTTGGAGCGCCCATGTTGTCAACACTGCCGTACGTATGCCAACAAGCAATTGAATAAAATAGATTCCATATTGCCGTGTGTCTGTTCAGTAATAGATCACAGATGAAGGCAAAATGTGCTAAGAAAAAAAAAAGGTGCCGCAACGTGTGCGACTGATATTCTTACCACATTTTGACGTTTTCTGTGATCTATTAGGGAGCTTTAGCAACGACAACGGCGACGGCAACGAGAACGTCAGAAATTTGCATATTTAGTGGGAAAAAACAATAGCTTTGCACGCTCTGCACGTGCGTTTTTCATTTTTGTCCATTTCGTTTCCGCCGTCAGCAAAACAACAACGTGAAATAGCCAAATTTGAGGTTTTATTGAGGACGTCAGCACTTAGAGATAAATTTTCATTTTCTCCCCTAAACTAAGCGTGAATCGTATCATTTTCATTCTTGAGGGACTGCCACACCATTGTCATGTTTAAGAGCTTGGACTAGTCGCGAAGTGATTACAATAACGCAAATTTATGTTTTGAGGTGACGTTCTCGTTGCCGTTCCCGTCATCGTTGCTAAAGCTCCTTATTACTAAACAGACGCACCGCAACATGAAATCTATTTGTTTTATATAATAAACAATTAATAGTTTTTGACAATGACGTCAGCTATGCCAATGTCCTTTAAAGGCGCCCGCAAAGGCGACGAAATAACGTTGCGGAAATATTATTTCCCGAAATGTTTCCTTGGCGCGCAAACGAGGACACATTTGCTGAGGAAGCAAAATGCTTCTGAACAAATTCAGGGACATTTTGCCTTCTGCGAAGCAAATCTTGCTTCCGCCACAAATGTTTCCTGGGGAAACATTTGCAATGTTTTCGCAACATTGTTTCCTCGTTTTGCGGCGCCTTCATAGATCATACTAGGTGAGCTGGAACCAATCAAAATGCATACGCTACTGAGCTTATTATAATATAAATAGTAGAGATAGAGATAGACAAATATGGCACTTCGGGCACTTAATTGTAACATTGAAAGTCGGGACTTTGTGTACCAGCTACGTATCAATATAGCATTGTTTACTGTGTGAAGTTCCTCATCGGATATTGAATCAAATAAACCAAATAGTGAATTCACAGCTACATCGGATCGTATTCACCTATTATCATATGGCCTGTACGGCCCTGCGCGCGCTTTCATTGTAAAACTATTGGGAAAATCCCCGAAGTGGGTTGGGTAACCATCATAGTTTAAGTTTGCCCAAATTTCAAGTACTTCTTTTGGTAAAGGTTTCTAGGTTATTTAAACCAGCTACGTCGGCCTGGTTCAAATTGCGAGTCAAAAGAAGGTTTAAGTCATATTGTTTAATAAATGATTGGAAAAGATCTTCCACTTTGCCTGGCTTATATTTTACCTGGGAGGGTTAATCTTCTAAGTTGCCAACAGTTTAGGATTCTTAAGATTTTTTTCATTTTTCCCGGTAATTTGGAATGATGACAGCTTGTACCGTCACTGGTTTTTTCATAGTTTAGTCTGAGCAAGAGACTATCAGGTGAGAGGACACATCCCCGTGCCCTATGATAATCTTTTTCAATCTATTTTAAACTTCGCGCCACGCTGTGAAAGTTATTTTTAGTTTCGTCCCCATGGCCGCGCGGTCTATGGTCAGAGGATCAGATGTCATTGTGAAGAAACTTGCGAAGACTTTTCTCGCGGTCGTATGATCCAGCGAAATCCTAAATCGAAATTTAAAGATTTTTCGAAGCTCGAAATTTCAACATCTTCCTCAAAAGAGCTCGCATCCCTACTTTCTGTTGATTCGACATCACCTTCATCGGATTCAGCTATGTACAGCATGGACCATTTTTCTCTACGTGGACGGGAACTTTTCCCACTCTTTTCAAAATCAAAGTTTTCAGATTCATCGACAAACTTGATGCCTACTACAGACGCGATTTTCTCAAAGCAGAACAGCAAAGCGGTCATTACGTCATTACGTCATTACAATTGACCAATCAGGTGTCTTTTCTAAAATAGCCTCGCAGCTTGACTAGGAGCTAAAATTAGATTGAAAAAGATTATCATGGGAAGAGGTTCATGTATGGGGGATGTGTTCTCTTACCCTCATAGTCTCTTGGTCTGAGACCAGACAATTGGGTGAATATATCAATATTAAAGCACAAAAGACCTTTCTATCGAGGACGTTATGCCGTGTAATATAAGAGTAGTATCATTGGCATATTGGCTTCCTTTGCACTCCTTGCCCAAGATACACTGAAAAGATTAGGGGAGAGGGGACAGCCTTGACGTACCCCTCTAGTCACATTGAAGAAATGTGAGGGGCACAACCATTGTTTTGTACATAGCTACTGAGATCGCTATAACAGAGTTTTATCCAGCAAATAAGTGAATTTACAAACTATATTTTTTACATTTTGAGTTTTATCAATAAAGGACCATAGCTTATTTACAATGACTGAAAAATTATCGCGCGCTCATTGGCTAATTTTTATTGTCAGTAAGCGGACAGACACATAATTTTTTTAATTTATGCGATAATGACGCGATATTGCTTGCGTCAGATTGACGTTTCTCGCATTTTTGTCTCGCGTTCTTGTCGTGTTTTGACTTAATTTTAACCCCTCTGCCTTTTTGTTATTTTTATTGCAAAACACAAATTGATGTCAGTTTTTCATACGTCTGTCCTGTTATTGACAATGAATTTCGTCATAAAATTGTCAAAGTAGTCTCCGGATCCACACCTACTTTGACAATGTCGAAATTCATGATCAATAACAGGACAGACGCATGAAAAACTTACGTCAATTTGTTAATTCGAAATCGATAAAGAGGAGAAGTCTTGGATTTTTTTTTCGATGTCAGTATAACTTAAGGTGCGATTTAGCAACCTTAGGTTTTCGCCAATAACCTTTTTGGAAACAGAGGCGAAACTGTCTTTTTGGAAACAGAGCATTAAAAGCAAGGTGAACACAACCATAACACCAAACCCGGCGTGGCCATTACGTAACGCATTCGCACCATTTTACCTGGTTCATTGGCAGCCATGGACAGCTGTTTCGGCCTTGTTAGGCATCGTCAGGATGGCACCCCCTTAAGTGGCAGCTCCAGCTGTTCATGGCTGCCAATAAACCCGGTGAAGTGGTTGTGTGCATTCGAGACGTGATAGCCACACTGGATATGGTGTTATGGTGTGTCCCCCTTGCTTTTAATGCTTTTGGAAACCAGTTTGATCACTGCTTGTCACCGACGGCAAAGTTCTCCTTATTCTACTAGCAACTGATTTTGCAGCAATTTTACGATCAAAGTTTAAAAGAGAGATGGGTCTCCAATTTTTTATATAACGGTTAGGACGCGGTTCGAACGGTGTGGCGCAGACTGGACACGATTTTGACGGGGTTTGGACAAGGTCTAATCGCAGTTTGGATGCGGTATAGACGCGGTTCGTACGCGGCGTAGACTCGATTTGGATGCGGTTTCGACACGGTTTGGACGAAGTGCAGACTCGATTTGTATGTGGCCTCGACACTGTTTGAACGCGGTTTGTACGCGGTTTAAGCTCGGTTTGGATGCGGTTTAGACGAGCTTTGGACGTGTTTAGGCCCGATTTAGGCGCGGTTTATACTCGATAAATTACATAAACAAAAACACAAAAAAAAGGAAAACACAAGAGGAGATAGAGAGAGAGAGAGAGAGAGAGAGAGAGAGAGAGAGAGAGAGAGAGAGAGAGAGAGAGAGAGAGAGAGAGAGAGAGAGAGAGAGAGAGAGAGAGAGAGAGAGTGAGTGAGAGGGGGCGAGTGTTTAGGGGTTTAGGGCTGTTTTACCTAAAATTCCCATATCCCTAGTGCTGGATTGAGTGTCTCCTTCTTTTTTACCCGTATCTTGTCCCGTTGCTGTTCATCCAGCTGAAAAAGACCACACCTCACGTGATGTGTAACAAGAGTAAAGAAAAGATAAATGTGTGTCACTGATGGTCTCACCTTATTTTGACACCATTTTGTGATTAGAGTTTCCTACCTGACTGTTGTTTGCGTGTTAGAGTGCATTGAAAACTGATTTCTTTTCAAAGCTGATAATCTGTTTTCTCATTTTCGTTATTATTTCCTGCAATTACTCCTAAATGGGTCTTTTTTCTTTTTTTGTCAAAATCCAGCGATGACAACCGAGATCACGTTCAAGATAACAAGAAGAAATTTCCCTGAGGACGTTGGTGGCATATGAAGTTGGAAAAACCCCAGTACGCAATAAGTACTTAAAGATGGCCAAAGATACTTGTACACAGCTACAATCTTGGACAGAATAAAAAGCATTTAAAAACACTCCACCGCATGTTAAGATTTCAAATCATCACCGTGGTTACGAACCTTCCTTCAGCAGTACTGCGAAAGGAAAGTATGAAAAGTCAGTTTTGAACGGGAATAACATACAACTCGGAAAACACCTTCCTCTTTAGCTGCGCCGTTAATCGCGCCGCTGACGGGCCGTTGAAATCCCCTTTGATGTTTGCCAACTACCACTACCGCGCTTGCCTTTTGAATAATTCCGCTGTCTTGTAGCAGCCGCAAGTAACCCGCAGCGCATGCGAATCACAGTAATTTCCGACCTGAAGAGAAAAGTTTTTGCCTCCCCAACACTCTCCTGTCCTTCAACCCAGCAAGTAAAAGAGAAAAGAAGCCTTTGCATGGTAAACAGGCAAAACACCGAGAACTCTTGGCTTTCAAATTATCAAGTTAAGCTCTTTATTTATTTTTTACGTGGATCATCGAGAGTTCTTTATACACACTTTAACATTATATTTAATTTTTAATAGACATTCCTTTTGTCAAAAATTGCTTCATTGCAGATGAAATGGCTGCCAGCTCAATTCCTCGTCATTCTGAAAACGTCAAAGAGAAATAAAGCGAAAAACATTAAGATCGTTGCAATTGAATTCTGAAGTTATTAAATGGCTTTTACTATACATAGATACATACATACTTAATTGATTACTTCCCATAGGGACTTTTCATAATGAAACATAATTTATTTTGCCTTCGCTGTTCCTAAACTGTGGAACTCTATACCTGAGCATATTAAGTCAGCCTCGTCTCTGTCAACTTTTAAAACGGCACTTAAAACTTACCTTTTTCGTCGCCACCTCCTTGATGACCAATGATATCTTTGTAGCTTAAGTGTTTTAATTTTTAATTAGTGTGGTTATTACTAATTTGCTATTGTTATTATTTATTGTAAGCGCATTGAGATTTTTTAAATGCGCACCAAGAACGTTTCTATTATTATTATTATTATTATTATTATTATTATTATTATTATTATTATTATTATTATTATTATTATTATTATTATTATTATTATTATTATTATTATTATAATCAACGAAATGACAGAACAGGACAACAACAACAGCAACTGTTAAGAATCCCAACTGGCCGGAGGCAAACCAGTTGGCTATTTACAAGTGCGACCGAGAAGTTGAACCAGGGACTACCAGGAACAAATTCAACGAGGGGTCAGAACGAGCCTTGCACCCGGAAACTCCGGATTTCAAGGCAAGCGCCCAAACCACTGGGTCACACTGCCTCTGCATTGAGAAAATAATAAAAAATGAATGTGTATAACAGCTCCGTTTAGGGGCTTCTGAGAGCCACTAAAGCAGTTGACGAAAATGTGTTTTTGGGGAATCCTGATCAAGCACCTCCTGGCGGAGTACAATACCCCTCTCTTGTTTGGAAGTCATAGTTTTGTTTCTGACAGTCTATAAAAAATTCGTTAAGGGAATAAAAGTTAACATGCAACGTATGTGGGCCCGCAGAGCCCTGGTAATTGCTCATTAAGCCTATTGCTTTCGACCTCGTGCCCAGGGTCTTGACGACAACACATCAGGTTGAAAGCCGAAAAGACCCTTGGACGAGGCTGCTATCAACTTCTTTCCGTAAAGGTCGTCGTTACTACGTAATTTAGCTCCCTAGTGTCTGATAAATTCCTAAGACTGCGCGCGATCTTACCTGATTGGCAGGCACCTTTCTCTACCCTAGTGCAGTTCGCAGAGCCGTCATCTTGACACGTGCACTCAATGCAGTTGCTTCCTGATAACTTTTGCCATTTGTCATCAGGTCCCAGCTGCTTCCCATTGTGATAACATGCTTCAACAAATATTAAATCGCACCTCAAACGAATATTTCAAAATAAAATAGACAATAGATCGTTTTCACTGTCACGCAATAAAAAAATAAATCGAAAACCATGCAGTCGGAAAAGTCAAGAATTCGTGATGTTGTAGAAGATAAATGAAGAAGACACTTCTTCAAGTTTTGGGCCCGTTCGTTTCCCCAAACTTCAGATATTCGTCGAAATGTTTCGCAGAAATTTACAGAGCCCAGTATGAAAACGCCATGCTGGTGCACATCTGTGGTGCACCAATATGGCGGCCGGAAAATAGTGTCAACATCTGTTACTTACTTTGGCTATCTAGCGAGTGATCATCTGTACTGAACAGACAGCTATTTACTTAAGCACTTTTCCTAATGCTTTAAATTCTAAAAAGGCTCAAAACCATGAGATAAATATATATTTCTCAATAAACTTGATCGTCGCCTCGTGTCACGCACCGCTATAACTCAGAAATTCAAAATGCTCTGGTTTCCAAACGAAGCACGCTATTGAGCTTTAAAATTGCAAATGGATACAAATTTACCGCCTCTTGTGCCTGATGAGGATAAAAACTTTCGTGGCTCTTTAGTTTTGGATTTTAGAAAATGATGACGTCACGTGAAAACGATCTATAGAAACATTGGTCTCCAGAGCATTCTAAAATATTACTACAAATTCTTTATGTTATTGTAAACGTTTGCAAGTGCTATATGCTCGTTTATAGCGTTCGTGTCTCGCAAGGAATGCCAAGCCTCAAGAATAAGTCTTTGTCGGCATGCCGCTGACCTGTCAACAATTTCGACATTCATCAAGTCTATTTGGTGATTGTAGCACATGTGGTGTTTGGCAAACAAAGAGTTTCCATCTAATGTTGCTTTGGCCTTTGTGTGCTTTTGACGCGTGTTTTTAGCGCGCGCGATGTCTGACCGATGTAAACACAATCACAATCTTTGCATTTGATCTTGTACACGATTCCTCTGGAGGCCTCCCTCTCGATCTTGTCTTTTGGTTTTTTAAGTGTGTTTGAGATTGTCCGAATAGGTTTATGAGCGACCTTGATGTTGAAACCTCTAAGAACCCTCGCGATTTTCTCGGAGAATCCTTTGGCATAGAACAAAACAACCATACCGCGCTGGTCAGAATTACTCACTTCTTGTTGTCTGTTTCGTTGGTGACCATTGTAGATGAAATTGGTAGGGTAATTATTAGCGGTAAGGGCTTCTGCTACTCTCTTAGTTTCTCGTGCAGCTTCCTCTTCGGTGGATGGGATATTCTTTGCGCGATCCATGAGGGTACGTACGACCGAGTATTTATGCTGGGGGTGGTGATGAGATTTGAAGTCAAGGTAGCGGTCGGTGTGGGTAGCTTTCCTGTATACAGACACGGTGATCGAGCCATCGTCTTGTCTGGTTGTTCTTGTGTCAAGAAAGGCAATAGAACCTTCTGATTCTATCTCGATGGTAAATTTCATGTTAGTGTTGATAGAATTGAGGTGTGAGTGGAATTCATCCGCGTGTTCCCTTTTAATGCACACATGGCTGTCATCTACGTATCTGAACGACCATTTGGGAGAGTTTGGAGCCGATGACAGGGCCTTTTCTTCGACATATTCCATGACGAGATTGGCTAAGATGGCGCTGACTGGAGATCCCATCGGACAACCAAAGATTTGTTTGAAATGGTCACCTTGGAACACGAAGAAGATATTGTCCAGGACGAACGGTGGAAGGGCAATGATATTTTGGATGGATAAGTTTGTTCTTTCAGGTAGTGATTGATCAAAGTCCAGGCTTTCTTTAACAACTTCCATGGCTAGATGGGTAGGAATCCCAGGGTAGGAATGCAAGTAAACAGTGACACGACGTCGAAGGATACTAGGATTTCGTCGGGATCCACGGACATAGTGCGGATCTTTTCAACGAAAGATGCGCTCTTCTTAAATGTGTATTTATTGTTTTGAAGTGGTGACAAGATGTTGGCAAGGTATTTGGATAATTCGTATGTGGGAGACCCAATGGCGCTCATAATTGGTCTTAACGGGACGTTGTCTTTGTGGATTTTGGGAAGGCCATAAAATGATGCCGGTGTGGAGTCGGTGCTATGAAGTTTGTGATAGAGCTTCGGTTCCAACTGTTTTTTGTCGCTGTCATGTGGGGCTGGCTGATCTTTAATCTGTAGGAGAAGTTTATTGAGGGATTTTTCGGTGCTCGATGTTGGGTTGTTATCTTCTGGTAAGTTTTTTCATCGTTTAGAAGGTTGTTTACTTTCTCAGTGTAGTCTTTGGTATTCATCACGACTACGGCTCGGCCCTTATCGGCTGGCAAAATTGTAACAGACTTGTCTTAAACATACTTAAAAAACCAAAAGACAAGATCGAGAGGGAGGCCTCCAGAGGAATCGTGTACAAGATCAAATGCAAAGATTGTGATTGTGTTTACATCGGTCAGACATCGCGCGCGCTAAAAACACGCGTCAAAGAGCACGCAAAGGCCATAGCAACATTAGATGGAAACTATTCGTTTGCCAAACACCACATGTGCTACAATCACCAAATAGACTTGATGAATGTCGAAATTGTTGACAGGTCATCGGCATGGCGACAAAGACTTATTCTTGAGGCTTGGCATTCCTTGCGAGACACGAACGCTATAAACGAGCATATAGCACTTGCAAACGTTTACAATAACATAAAGAATTTGTAGTAATATTTTAGAATGCTCTGGAGACCTTTGTTTTTATTGTCTATTTTATTTTGAAATATTCGTTTGAGGTGCGATTTAATATTTATACGCATCGTGTACCATCAGGACGCCGTTAGATTTTTGCATTTTTTATCCCTGCTGAAGAAGGCAACAGCAGTTGCCGAAACGTCCAACACAATATTTTAGCCAGTGTCAACTTTTTTATTATTTTTAACATACCTGGCTACACACCAAACATTTTTAAATCGATTATTATTACACTGCGTTGACAATAAATAAGAAATGTTATGTGAAGGAAACGCATAATGGTGAATATATATTGTCCGATGAGCTTCTTTTCCTTGAAATAATTGCATATAAATAAAGCGATATCCAATAACTTGCAAAATGCAATTGAAACTCTATTTAGCCAATCAGAGGTCGTAAAATCTGCTCTCCCGTAAATTTGAAATGAAGACACTTTGTTCATGAAAGAAAATGTGGCCGGCTCAATAAATACTATGTTGAGTGTCCATGGAAATCGAGAGCCTCAACAAGAATTTCTGCCCTCCACCAAACAAACTTTTCTCTCACCTGTAATCATTTGATCATCGCTTTTCTCTCAAAACGCATCTTAAAGTCAAGGTAAGATCATGAACACCAGCAAAACTAATGCAGACCAATATCCCTGTTTTCAAAGTACCATGACACTCATAAAATGATGCTTTACTACTGATATGACCCAAGCCTTTGCTCGAAAACTGGTACTCGGCCTTTTCAATTGCTGCAATGTAACTCATCAAAACTGGCTACTTTGCAGAAATTGTAGGTGTTTTCTTCTGCCAAACACTGTGAATTAGATTATTAGACTGGCTTTTCACGGTTCATGCTTTTGAACATTTCACGACACGATCTTTTTTAGGTTTGTTGGTTTCACGTTTTCACGCTAACTACTAAATTCTTCCTTCATCTTCACGAGAAAATCTAAATATATTATTAGGGCCATTTACACGGGAGAAAATAAGACGCGTCTTAAATAGGACGGGAACTGTACCATTTATACGTCCACGTTCTACATACGGCGCGAACATCTCGTCTAAATGGTTCGCGTCTTATTTGGTTATTTATCATTATAAATCTGGCACGCCCTAGAAGAATAACTGTTAATTCACAGTTACCACCTTTGTAATTTTCATCCGCAAAGTTGCGAATTGAAAACTCTTTTAATCCAATTGAATTAAAACAAAAAATAACTTAACCGGCGCTTGTCACGTCGCAGTTATCAAGTCGTTCTCAGTTATCAAGTTGTTCTTATTTAAGACGCGGACAAAATAGCCGAACAGCCGAAAATTCTGTTTCAAGATAAGACGCGTCGTATGTAAGTCGCGTCTAAAATATGACGCGAACGCTTGTTTTGTACCATTTATACGAGCATTTCGCTTCTTATTTAAGACGCCTCTTATTTTCTCCCGTATAAATGGCCCTATTGTCTCGCTTTCTGAGTAAATTTAAAAAAATTTGTCTAAAGCAACTGAAGGTTTTGCAGTCCGCACCCACCGAGGTTAAAAGGGATTTTGGAGAATATCTACGTGTGCTCAGCTGGTTAATTGAAGTTCATAATGGGATCACACTTTGTGCTATGAATGAATTTTCAATTGTAAAGTAAGACATGCAACAGATGTAAAAATTTAAATTGCATCCACTGAAACTCCTAAAATGCAAAGGATAATAATAGGTGTGAAGGGTAATAAGTGCTGGTAATAAATACGAACCGATCATTCGGGGATATAACGGCTTGACAAATTTGAATTATTTTATACTTCAGTTAAAATTTAGGTATGGTCTCTTGGCTCAGTGTACATGTTAATGTTTTTTTTTTAGTTTAAAATTTTTCAAGCCAGTTTAATATATATTTTTTCTAATTTTCAATTATCATAATTTCCCTGCTGGGAGAGGTTTCTTTTCTTTTGCGTTCGCTCGGTTGACGAGCACGTGAAAAGACTTTTGCCATGCGTCGAAACTCGCTCTGATCCAACCGCCATCGACAAACCTTGGACGGCACTCTTCAAACCGCATGCCCAATGATATGTTTGCTGACTGTGACTTGAGCCCACTGTGTCCCACGCATTCCTTTACAGTAATTCCGCTGTTGTTTAGTGAGCCCACACAACATGAAGTATGACTTACGAATTCGGCCGCTAAGTAACCGCCGTGCATGCTCAAGACAGTGAATTTCGACCCATGGCAGAGGTGTCTTCTCCCGTACTTGTCAATCCAGCGAACGCAAAAAGAAAAGCGACCTCTGCTAGCTGGGAATATCATAATCTGAAAAAAAGGAAAATCGAAAATGAACTACAATAGTTTAGAAAACGGAAACAAGAAAAAATAAGTTCCTCGACATTTTGAAGGTGATGAATGTAGTTTTTATAATTTGAGTTAAAGTTAAAAATGACTGTTCTGTTTTTAATTGTTCTCCTGCAGAGTACGCAATGAAGGTAAACTTTGTTTCCAAGTTATCAAGTGTGTACTATCTTATTTTGAAATATTTAAAACTTTGAATGGTGTAAAATAGTGGTAATTAGGATTCATTTATTATTTATTCAGCTTTCTTCTTCTTCTTCTTCTTCTTCTTCTTCTTCTTCTTCTTCTTCTTCAACCTTGTTCCCAGGGTCTCTCTTCCTCCCGTTAGCCTCCAGGGAAAGGACGAAGAGAGCCTTGAGAACGAGGTTACATGCTTCTCTCGTACCCAGAGTCCGCGGGCTTTTTTCTCAGCGGTTGAGCTCCGGACGCCCACTTGCTGACCAAAAAGTTCGAGGGCTCAACGAACGAGATTGGTTGATACGGGAAATACCTTTCTGACGTTTCAGACATGCACTCAGTCAGTCAGTCAGTCAATCAGACAAATTGATTGATCTTTTTTCTTATTATTTTAGGTGATTTTGGTGATCAGCATTGTCTTGTTCGGAGCATGTGGGGGTTTCAGTAATGAAAACGATTTGCTCAAGGTTCGGAAATACGTTAAAAAGTGTCCAGCTAAAGTATGATCATTGACAGCTTTTCCCTCCTCCTAGTTTCAATCATCTTGTATGAAGCATAGTTTATCGAATGTCCCGGCAGACTTACTTAAGCTTTAACTTATCATAGAGGGCAAACACAGTGTGACAGCTACATATGTTTGAGATGGTCAAAATACTCCCACCCCTTCAAACTGTAAGACCTGCATAGACGGTCAGGAACATTGTGAGCGCTTACTTGTTATGGTGTGTCATCATGCTTTTTTGTTTTCGTCACTTTCAATTTTTGTGACACACCGATCTCATTTGGTGATCCACCTTCCCACATGATTGCTTTGGGAGAACGGCTGTACCACATTTGTTATGTGCTTGAAGCTGCCACTTAAAAAGGGTGCCTAAAAGGAAGCACAGATTATCGAAAGTCCAAGGGCTGGTCAAAATACTCCCACACATTCAAACTGTGCGATTTGTGTAGACGGTCAAGACCATTGTGAGCACTTCATAACCTTGATACTACTAAACACGGCAATCTAAACTAAGTTTCCTGATGAACGCTTTGAAAAGAATGCACAGCTTGCATTCATTGCCAGGGAGTCAGTCTTTTCCCTCTCTTTAATACAAAGAACGTTCTTTACTTTATAGGATTCAAGGGAATTAGATAATGGCTCACAACTTTTTAAAAGGAAAGGTAAGTATTTATCATCATCTTCTTCATCATAATCGTCATTATTATCGTCATCCTCCAATGCTCTGGAAAACGTAAAATAGCTCAAACAATGTACGCAAATTGATGTAAATGTGAGTCTCCTGCAGAAGGAGTGGACCCCATAAAAAAGGGAGATTTGAACAAAGGTTGACTCAAGGATATAGTGCATACGGAAGCTCACGTCATGGGCTCCTGGATATGATAAAACCCGTGTTGACCCCCATTTTTTATTGCTGGAAAGTGATCAGAAGGCCAAGATGAAACTTTCTGCAAAGTTTAAGAATCAGAGCCACCTTAAAAAACACAGATTTAAGGGGGTTCTGAATCTACCGTACAGAATTATTTTACACTTTGCACAAAGTTTCATTTTGGCCTTCTGATCACTTTCCAGCAATAAAAAATGGGGGTAACTGAGTTTGTTTTTGATATATGGTGATGACGACGATGATGATGGTGATGATGATGATGATGATCGTGCGTATGATGTCCATGGCCGCCAATGAACCAGGTGAAATGTTTCTGCGCATGCGTGACGTGATGGCCGAGTTTGTTTTTGAGATATGAGCAACTGAAATCAAAATATTGGGTGTTTGTGCTGGGCTTTCCCGTTGCCAAGGTGTTTCATATGGCACAATAACATTGCTGTTTCGTGATACAGTGTGTAGTGGCAATCTTCCTAGTCAGAGAGAGTGTTTCTTCAAAGTGTTGAAACTGGTTAGAGCCACCTTAAATTGCCACTTACAACAGAACTTACAATAGAAGTCAAATTTCAGCGCCATAAAACAATTGTTATAACTAGTCACGATTTCGTGGTCACACTAGTCGAGTAAAGTAGACAAAACAGACGGGCCTTTGGCCCCCAGATCGAGAGGTTGAGAGGCATGGGTCTATCCTTAACATCATGATGTCACAAACTGCTTTGCTTTCACTTGAAGTTTTCAAAGGATATTTTGCATTACAAAGGAGTTTGTGATGCTATCTATGGGAACGACCCATGCCTCTCCCAACTTCAGCCATGGGACAAACGGCTTCTTGTTGTACGTTTTACTGTGCACTGAGAGTGAAATTTGAAATAAGTGAAAACGGAAAAATATGTTTGCCACGGGTGAAAAGATTTATCTCAACTAAGAAAAGTAGTTGAAGTTGGGGACGCTTTGATCTTTGCATCACAATTTCATCTTCCAAACGACCAAGATCACGGTGGATTTAAGAATACGTGGAACGTCCTACGACATATTTAAGAATAGACATACTGAGAATGGGTAGGGCTTTGTCCAGAGTAGAAAACAGCAAAATATCTTTTAATGAGTTGTACAATGAAACTCAGGTTTTTAGCTGTATTCATTCGTTTGCTTTGGTATCTTTTATAATTTTTCTTTCACCACATCTTTGTTTCAGCGTGCGGCCCCGGACAAAAACCTTACGACGAGTGGTTTTGGTGGAACAGTACAACAAAGGAGTGCTTCTGGTGTCGGTGTCTGGTCTTTCATGAAGCACGGTGCAAAAAGGCTGATTCGCTACCCTCTTGCTCCAGGTGTTATGATCCTTCCATCTTGGAGCGCCCATGTTGTCAACACTGCCGTACGTATGCCAACAAGCAATTGAATAAAATAGATTCCATATTGCCGTGTGTCTGTTCAGTAATAGATCACAGATGAAGGCAAAATGTGCTAAGAAAAAAAAAAGGTGCCGCAACGTGTGCGACTGATATTCTTACCACATTTTGACGTTTTCTGTGATCTATTAGGGAGCTTTAGCAACGACAACGGCGACGGCAACGAGAACGTCAGAAATTTGCATATTTAGTGGGAAAAAACAATAGCTTTGCACGCTCTGCACGTGCGTTTTTCATTTTTGTCCATTTCGTTTCCGCCGTCAGCAAAACAACAACGTGAAATAGCCAAATTTGAGGTTTTATTGAGGACGTCAGCACTTAGAGATAAATTTTCATTTTCTCCCCTAAACTAAGCGTGAATCGTATCATTTTCATTCTTGAGGGACTGCCACACCATTGTCATGTTTAAGAGCTTGGACTAGTCGCGAAGTGATTACAATAACGCAAATTTATGTTTTGAGGTGACGTTCTCGTTGCCGTTCCCGTCATCGTTGCTAAAGCTCCTTATTACTAAACAGACGCACCGCAACATGAAATCTATTTGTTTTATATAATAAACAATTAATAGTTTTTGACAATGACGTCAGCTATGCCAATGTCCTTTAAAGGCGCCCGCAAAGGCGACGAAATAACGTTGCGGAAATATTATTTCCCGAAATGTTTCCTTGGCGCGCAAACGAGGACACATTTGCTGAGGAAGCAAAATGCTTCTGAACAAATTCAGGGACATTTTGCCTTCTGCGAAGCAAATCTTGCTTCCGCCACAAATGTTTCCTGGGGAAACATTTGCAATGTTTTCGCAACATTGTTTCCTCGTTTTGCGGCGCCTTCATAGATCATACTAGGTGAGCTGGAACCAATCAAAATGCATACGCTACTGAGCTTATTATAATATAAATAGTAGAGATAGAGATAGACAAATATGGCACTTCGGGCACTTAATTGTAACATTGAAAGTCGGGACTTTGTGTACCAGCTACGTATCAATATAGCATTGTTTACTGTGTGAAGTTCCTCATCGGATATTGAATCAAATAAACCAAATAGTGAATTCACAGCTACATCGGATCGTATTCACCTATTATCATATGGCCTGTACGGCCCTGCGCGCGCTTTCATTGTAAAACTATTGGGAAAATCCCCGAAGTGGGTTGGGTAACCATCATAGTTTAAGTTTGCCCAAATTTCAAGTACTTCTTTTGGTAAAGGTTTCTAGGTTATTTAAACCAGCTACGTCGGCCTGGTTCAAATTGCGAGTCAAAAGAAGGTTTAAGTCATATTGTTTAATAAATGATTGGAAAAGATCTTCCACTTTGCCTGGCTTATATTTTACCTGGGAGGGTTAATCTTCTAAGTTGCCAACAGTTTAGGATTCTTAAGATTTTTTTCATTTTTCCCGGTAATTTGGAATGATGACAGCTTGTACCGTCACTGGTTTTTTCATAGTTTAGTCTGAGCAAGAGACTATCAGGTGAGAGGACACATCCCCGTGCCCTATGATAATCTTTTTCAATCTATTTTAAACTTCGCGCCACGCTGTGAAAGTTATTTTTAGTTTCGTCCCCATGGCCGCGCGGTCTATGGTCAGAGGATCAGATGTCATTGTGAAGAAACTTGCGAAGACTTTTCTCGCGGTCGTATGATCCAGCGAAATCCTAAATCGAAATTTAAAGATTTTTCGAAGCTCGAAATTTCAACATCTTCCTCAAAAGAGCTCGCATCCCTACTTTCTGTTGATTCGACATCACCTTCATCGGATTCAGCTATGTACAGCATGGACCATTTTTCTCTACGTGGACGGGAACTTTTCCCACTCTTTTCAAAATCAAAGTTTTCAGATTCATCGACAAACTTGATGCCTACTACAGACGCGATTTTCTCAAAGCAGAACAGCAAAGCGGTCATTACGTCATTACGTCATTACAATTGACCAATCAGGTGTCTTTTCTAAAATAGCCTCGCAGCTTGACTAGGAGCTAAAATTAGATTGAAAAAGATTATCATGGGAAGAGGTTCATGTATGGGGGATGTGTTCTCTTACCCTCATAGTCTCTTGGTCTGAGACCAGACAATTGGGTGAATATATCAATATTAAAGCACAAAAGACCTTTCTATCGAGGACGTTATGCCGTGTAATATAAGAGTAGTATCATTGGCATATTGGCTTCCTTTGCACTCCTTGCCCAAGATACACTGAAAAGATTAGGGGAGAGGGGACAGCCTTGACGTACCCCTCTAGTCACATTGAAGAAATGTGAGGGGCACAACCATTGTTTTGTACATAGCTACTGAGATCGCTATAACAGAGTTTTATCCAGCAAATAAGTGAATTTACAAACTATATTTTTTACATTTTGAGTTTTATCAATAAAGGACCATAGCTTATTTACAATGACTGAAAAATTATCGCGCGCTCATTGGCTAATTTTTATTGTCAGTAAGCGGACAGACACATAATTTTTTTAATTTATGCGATAATGACGCGATATTGCTTGCGTCAGATTGACGTTTCTCGCATTTTTGTCTCGCGTTCTTGTCGTGTTTTGACTTAATTTTAACCCCTCTGCCTTTTTGTTATTTTTATTGCAAAACACAAATTGATGTCAGTTTTTCATACGTCTGTCCTGTTATTGACAATGAATTTCGTCATAAAATTGTCAAAGTAGTCTCCGGATCCACACCTACTTTGACAATGTCGAAATTCATGATCAATAACAGGACAGACGCATGAAAAACTTACGTCAATTTGTTAATTCGAAATCGATAAAGAGGAGAAGTCTTGGATTTTTTTTTCGATGTCAGTATAACTTAAGGTGCGATTTAGCAACCTTAGGTTTTCGCCAATAACCTTTTTGGAAACAGAGGCGAAACTGTCTTTTTGGAAACAGAGCATTAAAAGCAAGGTGAACACAACCATAACACCAAACCCGGCGTGGCCATTACGTAACGCATTCGCACCATTTTACCTGGTTCATTGGCAGCCATGGACAGCTGTTTCGGCCTTGTTAGGCATCGTCAGGATGGCACCCCCTTAAGTGGCAGCTCCAGCTGTTCATGGCTGCCAATAAACCCGGTGAAGTGGTTGTGTGCATTCGAGACGTGATAGCCACACTGGATATGGTGTTATGGTGTGTCCCCCTTGCTTTTAATGCTTTTGGAAACCAGTTTGATCACTGCTTGTCACCGACGGCAAAGTTCTCCTTATTCTACTAGCAACTGATTTTGCAGCAATTTTACGATCAAAGTTTAAAAGAGAGATGGGTCTCCAATTTTTTATATAACGGTTAGGACGCGGTTCGAACGGTGTGGCGCAGACTGGACACGATTTTGACGGGGTTTGGACAAGGTCTAATCGCAGTTTGGATGCGGTATAGACGCGGTTCGTACGCGGCGTAGACTCGATTTGGATGCGGTTTCGACACGGTTTGGACGAAGTGCAGACTCGATTTGTATGTGGCCTCGACACTGTTTGAACGCGGTTTGTACGCGGTTTAAGCTCGGTTTGGATGCGGTTTAGACGAGCTTTGGACGTGTTTAGGCCCGATTTAGGCGCGGTTTATACTCGATAAATTACATAAACAAAAACACAAAAAAAAGGAAAACACAAGAGGAGATAGAGAGAGAGAGAGAGAGAGAGAGAGAGAGAGAGAGAGAGAGAGAGAGAGAGAGAGAGAGAGAGAGAGAGAGAGAGAGAGAGAGAGAGAGAGAGAGAGTGAGTGAGAGGGGGCGAGTGTTTAGGGGTTTAGGGCTGTTTTACCTAAAATTCCCATATCCCTAGTGCTGGATTGAGTGTCTCCTTCTTTTTTACCCGTATCTTGTCCCGTTGCTGTTCATCCAGCTGAAAAAGACCACACCTCACGTGATGTGTAACAAGAGTAAAGAAAAGATAAATGTGTGTCACTGATGGTCTCACCTTATTTTGACACCATTTTGTGATTAGAGTTTCCTACCTGACTGTTGTTTGCGTGTTAGAGTGCATTGAAAACTGATTTCTTTTCAAAGCTGATAATCTGTTTTCTCATTTTCGTTATTATTTCCTGCAATTACTCCTAAATGGGTCTTTTTTCTTTTTTTGTCAAAATCCAGCGATGACAACCGAGATCACGTTCAAGATAACAAGAAGAAATTTCCCTGAGGACGTTGGTGGCATATGAAGTTGGAAAAACCCCAGTACGCAATAAGTACTTAAAGATGGCCAAAGATACTTGTACACAGCTACAATCTTGGACAGAATAAAAAGCATTTAAAAACACTCCACCGCATGTTAAGATTTCAAATCATCACCGTGGTTACGAACCTTCCTTCAGCAGTACTGCGAAAGGAAAGTATGAAAAGTCAGTTTTGAACGGGAATAACATACAACTCGGAAAACACCTTCCTCTTTAGCTGCGCCGTTAATCGCGCCGCTGACGGGCCGTTGAAATCCCCTTTGATGTTTGCCAACTACCACTACCGCGCTTGCCTTTTGAATAATTCCGCTGTCTTGTAGCAGCCGCAAGTAACCCGCAGCGCATGCGAATCACAGTAATTTCCGACCTGAAGAGAAAAGTTTTTGCCTCCCCAACACTCTCCTGTCCTTCAACCCAGCAAGTAAAAGAGAAAAGAAGCCTTTGCATGGTAAACAGGCAAAACACCGAGAACTCTTGGCTTTCAAATTATCAAGTTAAGCTCTTTATTTATTTTTTACGTGGATCATCGAGAGTTCTTTATACACACTTTAACATTATATTTAATTTTTAATAGACATTCCTTTTGTCAAAAATTGCTTCATTGCAGATGAAATGGCTGCCAGCTCAATTCCTCGTCATTCTGAAAACGTCAAAGAGAAATAAAGCGAAAAACATTAAGATCGTTGCAATTGAATTCTGAAGTTATTAAATGGCTTTTACTATACATAGATACATACATACTTAATTGATTACTTCCCATAGGGACTTTTCATAATGAAACATAATTTATTTTGCCTTCGCTGTTCCTAAACTGTGGAACTCTATACCTGAGCATATTAAGTCAGCCTCGTCTCTGTCAACTTTTAAAACGGCACTTAAAACTTACCTTTTTCGTCGCCACCTCCTTGATGACCAATGATATCTTTGTAGCTTAAGTGTTTTAATTTTTAATTAGTGTGGTTATTACTAATTTGCTATTGTTATTATTTATTGTAAGCGCATTGAGATTTTTTAAATGCGCACCAAGAACGTTTCTATTATTATTATTATTATTATTATTATTATTATTATTATTATTATTATTATTATTATTATTATTATTATTATTATTATTATTATTATTATTATTATTATAATCAACGAAATGACAGAACAGGACAACAACAACAGCAACTGTTAAGAATCCCAACTGGCCGGAGGCAAACCAGTTGGCTATTTACAAGTGCGACCGAGAAGTTGAACCAGGGACTACCAGGAACAAATTCAACGAGGGGTCAGAACGAGCCTTGCACCCGGAAACTCCGGATTTCAAGGCAAGCGCCCAAACCACTGGGTCACACTGCCTCTGCATTGAGAAAATAATAAAAAATGAATGTGTATAACAGCTCCGTTTAGGGGCTTCTGAGAGCCACTAAAGCAGTTGACGAAAATGTGTTTTTGGGGAATCCTGATCAAGCACCTCCTGGCGGAGTACAATACCCCTCTCTTGTTTGGAAGTCATAGTTTTGTTTCTGACAGTCTATAAAAAATTCGTTAAGGGAATAAAAGTTAACATGCAACGTATGTGGGCCCGCAGAGCCCTGGTAATTGCTCATTAAGCCTATTGCTTTCGACCTCGTGCCCAGGGTCTTGACGACAACACATCAGGTTGAAAGCCGAAAAGACCCTTGGACGAGGCTGCTATCAACTTCTTTCCGTAAAGGTCGTCGTTACTACGTAATTTAGCTCCCTAGTGTCTGATAAATTCCTAAGACTGCGCGCGATCTTACCTGATTGGCAGGCACCTTTCTCTACCCTAGTGCAGTTCGCAGAGCCGTCATCTTGACACGTGCACTCAATGCAGTTGCTTCCTGATAACTTTTGCCATTTGTCATCAGGTCCCAGCTGCTTCCCATTGTGATAACATGCTTCAACAAATATTAAATCGCACCTCAAACGAATATTTCAAAATAAAATAGACAATAGATCGTTTTCACTGTCACGCAATAAAAAAATAAATCGAAAACCATGCAGTCGGAAAAGTCAAGAATTCGTGATGTTGTAGAAGATAAATGAAGAAGACACTTCTTCAAGTTTTGGGCCCGTTCGTTTCCCCAAACTTCAGATATTCGTCGAAATGTTTCGCAGAAATTTACAGAGCCCAGTATGAAAACGCCATGCTGGTGCACATCTGTGGTGCACCAATATGGCGGCCGGAAAATAGTGTCAACATCTGTTACTTACTTTGGCTATCTAGCGAGTGATCATCTGTACTGAACAGACAGCTATTTACTTAAGCACTTTTCCTAATGCTTTAAATTCTAAAAAGGCTCAAAACCATGAGATAAATATATATTTCTCAATAAACTTGATCGTCGCCTCGTGTCACGCACCGCTATAACTCAGAAATTCAAAATGCTCTGGTTTCCAAACGAAGCACGCTATTGAGCTTTAAAATTGCAAATGGATACAAATTTACCGCCTCTTGTGCCTGATGAGGATAAAAACTTTCGTGGCTCTTTAGTTTTGGATTTTAGAAAATGATGACGTCACGTGAAAACGATCTATAGAAACATTGGTCTCCAGAGCATTCTAAAATATTACTACAAATTCTTTATGTTATTGTAAACGTTTGCAAGTGCTATATGCTCGTTTATAGCGTTCGTGTCTCGCAAGGAATGCCAAGCCTCAAGAATAAGTCTTTGTCGGCATGCCGCTGACCTGTCAACAATTTCGACATTCATCAAGTCTATTTGGTGATTGTAGCACATGTGGTGTTTGGCAAACAAAGAGTTTCCATCTAATGTTGCTTTGGCCTTTGTGTGCTTTTGACGCGTGTTTTTAGCGCGCGCGATGTCTGACCGATGTAAACACAATCACAATCTTTGCATTTGATCTTGTACACGATTCCTCTGGAGGCCTCCCTCTCGATCTTGTCTTTTGGTTTTTTAAGTGTGTTTGAGATTGTCCGAATAGGTTTATGAGCGACCTTGATGTTGAAACCTCTAAGAACCCTCGCGATTTTCTCGGAGAATCCTTTGGCATAGAACAAAACAACCATACCGCGCTGGTCAGAATTACTCACTTCTTGTTGTCTGTTTCGTTGGTGACCATTGTAGATGAAATTGGTAGGGTAATTATTAGCGGTAAGGGCTTCTGCTACTCTCTTAGTTTCTCGTGCAGCTTCCTCTTCGGTGGATGGGATATTCTTTGCGCGATCCATGAGGGTACGTACGACCGAGTATTTATGCTGGGGGTGGTGATGAGATTTGAAGTCAAGGTAGCGGTCGGTGTGGGTAGCTTTCCTGTATACAGACACGGTGATCGAGCCATCGTCTTGTCTGGTTGTTCTTGTGTCAAGAAAGGCAATAGAACCTTCTGATTCTATCTCGATGGTAAATTTCATGTTAGTGTTGATAGAATTGAGGTGTGAGTGGAATTCATCCGCGTGTTCCCTTTTAATGCACACATGGCTGTCATCTACGTATCTGAACGACCATTTGGGAGAGTTTGGAGCCGATGACAGGGCCTTTTCTTCGACATATTCCATGACGAGATTGGCTAAGATGGCGCTGACTGGAGATCCCATCGGACAACCAAAGATTTGTTTGAAATGGTCACCTTGGAACACGAAGAAGATATTGTCCAGGACGAACGGTGGAAGGGCAATGATATTTTGGATGGATAAGTTTGTTCTTTCAGGTAGTGATTGATCAAAGTCCAGGCTTTCTTTAACAACTTCCATGGCTAGATGGGTAGGAATCCCAGGGTAGGAATGCAAGTAAACAGTGACACGACGTCGAAGGATACTAGGATTTCGTCGGGATCCACGGACATAGTGCGGATCTTTTCAACGAAAGATGCGCTCTTCTTAAATGTGTATTTATTGTTTTGAAGTGGTGACAAGATGTTGGCAAGGTATTTGGATAATTCGTATGTGGGAGACCCAATGGCGCTCATAATTGGTCTTAACGGGACGTTGTCTTTGTGGATTTTGGGAAGGCCATAAAATGATGCCGGTGTGGAGTCGGTGCTATGAAGTTTGTGATAGAGCTTCGGTTCCAACTGTTTTTTGTCGCTGTCATGTGGGGCTGGCTGATCTTTAATCTGTAGGAGAAGTTTATTGAGGGATTTTTCGGTGCTCGATGTTGGGTTGTTATCTTCTGGTAAGTTTTTTCATCGTTTAGAAGGTTGTTTACTTTCTCAGTGTAGTCTTTGGTATTCATCACGACTACGGCTCGGCCCTTATCGGCTGGCAAAATTGTAACAGACTTGTCTTAAACATACTTAAAAAACCAAAAGACAAGATCGAGAGGGAGGCCTCCAGAGGAATCGTGTACAAGATCAAATGCAAAGATTGTGATTGTGTTTACATCGGTCAGACATCGCGCGCGCTAAAAACACGCGTCAAAGAGCACGCAAAGGCCATAGCAACATTAGATGGAAACTATTCGTTTGCCAAACACCACATGTGCTACAATCACCAAATAGACTTGATGAATGTCGAAATTGTTGACAGGTCATCGGCATGGCGACAAAGACTTATTCTTGAGGCTTGGCATTCCTTGCGAGACACGAACGCTATAAACGAGCATATAGCACTTGCAAACGTTTACAATAACATAAAGAATTTGTAGTAATATTTTAGAATGCTCTGGAGACCTTTGTTTTTATTGTCTATTTTATTTTGAAATATTCGTTTGAGGTGCGATTTAATATTTATACGCATCGTGTACCATCAGGACGCCGTTAGATTTTTGCATTTTTTATCCCTGCTGAAGAAGGCAACAGCAGTTGCCGAAACGTCCAACACAATATTTTAGCCAGTGTCAACTTTTTTATTATTTTTAACATACCTGGCTACACACCAAACATTTTTAAATCGATTATTATTACACTGCGTTGACAATAAATAAGAAATGTTATGTGAAGGAAACGCATAATGGTGAATATATATTGTCCGATGAGCTTCTTTTCCTTGAAATAATTGCATATAAATAAAGCGATATCCAATAACTTGCAAAATGCAATTGAAACTCTATTTAGCCAATCAGAGGTCGTAAAATCTGCTCTCCCGTAAATTTGAAATGAAGACACTTTGTTCATGAAAGAAAATGTGGCCGGCTCAATAAATACTATGTTGAGTGTCCATGGAAATCGAGAGCCTCAACAAGAATTTCTGCCCTCCACCAAACAAACTTTTCTCTCACCTGTAATCATTTGATCATCGCTTTTCTCTCAAAACGCATCTTAAAGTCAAGGTAAGATCATGAACACCAGCAAAACTAATGCAGACCAATATCCCTGTTTTCAAAGTACCATGACACTCATAAAATGATGCTTTACTACTGATATGACCCAAGCCTTTGCTCGAAAACTGGTACTCGGCCTTTTCAATTGCTGCAATGTAACTCATCAAAACTGGCTACTTTGCAGAAATTGTAGGTGTTTTCTTCTGCCAAACACTGTGAATTAGATTATTAGACTGGCTTTTCACGGTTCATGCTTTTGAACATTTCACGACACGATCTTTTTTAGGTTTGTTGGTTTCACGTTTTCACGCTAACTACTAAATTCTTCCTTCATCTTCACGAGAAAATCTAAATATATTATTAGGGCCATTTACACGGGAGAAAATAAGACGCGTCTTAAATAGGACGGGAACTGTACCATTTATACGTCCACGTTCTACATACGGCGCGAACATCTCGTCTAAATGGTTCGCGTCTTATTTGGTTATTTATCATTATAAATCTGGCACGCCCTAGAAGAATAACTGTTAATTCACAGTTACCACCTTTGTAATTTTCATCCGCAAAGTTGCGAATTGAAAACTCTTTTAATCCAATTGAATTAAAACAAAAAATAACTTAACCGGCGCTTGTCACGTCGCAGTTATCAAGTCGTTCTCAGTTATCAAGTTGTTCTTATTTAAGACGCGGACAAAATAGCCGAACAGCCGAAAATTCTGTTTCAAGATAAGACGCGTCGTATGTAAGTCGCGTCTAAAATATGACGCGAACGCTTGTTTTGTACCATTTATACGAGCATTTCGCTTCTTATTTAAGACGCCTCTTATTTTCTCCCGTATAAATGGCCCTATTGTCTCGCTTTCTGAGTAAATTTAAAAAAATTTGTCTAAAGCAACTGAAGGTTTTGCAGTCCGCACCCACCGAGGTTAAAAGGGATTTTGGAGAATATCTACGTGTGCTCAGCTGGTTAATTGAAGTTCATAATGGGATCACACTTTGTGCTATGAATGAATTTTCAATTGTAAAGTAAGACATGCAACAGATGTAAAAATTTAAATTGCATCCACTGAAACTCCTAAAATGCAAAGGATAATAATAGGTGTGAAGGGTAATAAGTGCTGGTAATAAATACGAACCGATCATTCGGGGATATAACGGCTTGACAAATTTGAATTATTTTATACTTCAGTTAAAATTTAGGTATGGTCTCTTGGCTCAGTGTACATGTTAATGTTTTTTTTTTAGTTTAAAATTTTTCAAGCCAGTTTAATATATATTTTTTCTAATTTTCAATTATCATAATTTCCCTGCTGGGAGAGGTTTCTTTTCTTTTGCGTTCGCTCGGTTGACGAGCACGTGAAAAGACTTTTGCCATGCGTCGAAACTCGCTCTGATCCAACCGCCATCGACAAACCTTGGACGGCACTCTTCAAACCGCATGCCCAATGATATGTTTGCTGACTGTGACTTGAGCCCACTGTGTCCCACGCATTCCTTTACAGTAATTCCGCTGTTGTTTAGTGAGCCCACACAACATGAAGTATGACTTACGAATTCGGCCGCTAAGTAACCGCCGTGCATGCTCAAGACAGTGAATTTCGACCCATGGCAGAGGTGTCTTCTCCCGTACTTGTCAATCCAGCGAACGCAAAAAGAAAAGCGACCTCTGCTAGCTGGGAATATCATAATCTGAAAAAAAGGAAAATCGAAAATGAACTACAATAGTTTAGAAAACGGAAACAAGAAAAAATAAGTTCCTCGACATTTTGAAGGTGATGAATGTAGTTTTTATAATTTGAGTTAAAGTTAAAAATGACTGTTCTGTTTTTAATTGTTCTCCTGCAGAGTACGCAATGAAGGTAAACTTTGTTTCCAAGTTATCAAGTGTGTACTATCTTATTTTGAAATATTTAAAACTTTGAATGGTGTAAAATAGTGGTAATTAGGATTCATTTATTATTTATTCAGCTTTCTTCTTCTTCTTCTTCTTCTTCTTCTTCTTCTTCTTCTTCTTCTTCAACCTTGTTCCCAGGGTCTCTCTTCCTCCCGTTAGCCTCCAGGGAAAGGACGAAGAGAGCCTTGAGAACGAGGTTACATGCTTCTCTCGTACCCAGAGTCCGCGGGCTTTTTTCTCAGCGGTTGAGCTCCGGACGCCCACTTGCTGACCAAAAAGTTCGAGGGCTCAACGAACGAGATTGGTTGATACGGGAAATACCTTTCTGACGTTTCAGACATGCACTCAGTCAGTCAGTCAGTCAATCAGACAAATTGATTGATCTTTTTTCTTATTATTTTAGGTGATTTTGGTGATCAGCATTGTCTTGTTCGGAGCATGTGGGGGTTTCAGTAATGAAAACGATTTGCTCAAGGTTCGGAAATACGTTAAAAAGTGTCCAGCTAAAGTATGATCATTGACAGCTTTTCCCTCCTCCTAGTTTCAATCATCTTGTATGAAGCATAGTTTATCGAATGTCCCGGCAGACTTACTTAAGCTTTAACTTATCATAGAGGGCAAACACAGTGTGACAGCTACATATGTTTGAGATGGTCAAAATACTCCCACCCCTTCAAACTGTAAGACCTGCATAGACGGTCAGGAACATTGTGAGCGCTTACTTGTTATGGTGTGTCATCATGCTTTTTTGTTTTCGTCACTTTCAATTTTTGTGACACACCGATCTCATTTGGTGATCCACCTTCCCACATGATTGCTTTGGGAGAACGGCTGTACCACATTTGTTATGTGCTTGAAGCTGCCACTTAAAAAGGGTGCCTAAAAGGAAGCACAGATTATCGAAAGTCCAAGGGCTGGTCAAAATACTCCCACACATTCAAACTGTGCGATTTGTGTAGACGGTCAAGACCATTGTGAGCACTTCATAACCTTGATACTACTAAACACGGCAATCTAAACTAAGTTTCCTGATGAACGCTTTGAAAAGAATGCACAGCTTGCATTCATTGCCAGGGAGTCAGTCTTTTCCCTCTCTTTAATACAAAGAACGTTCTTTACTTTATAGGATTCAAGGGAATTAGATAATGGCTCACAACTTTTTAAAAGGAAAGGTAAGTATTTATCATCATCTTCTTCATCATAATCGTCATTATTATCGTCATCCTCCAATGCTCTGGAAAACGTAAAATAGCTCAAACAATGTACGCAAATTGATGTAAATGTGAGTCTCCTGCAGAAGGAGTGGACCCCATAAAAAAGGGAGATTTGAACAAAGGTTGACTCAAGGATATAGTGCATACGGAAGCTCACGTCATGGGCTCCTGGATATGATAAAACCCGTGTTGACCCCCATTTTTTATTGCTGGAAAGTGATCAGAAGGCCAAGATGAAACTTTCTGCAAAGTTTAAGAATCAGAGCCACCTTAAAAAACACAGATTTAAGGGGGTTCTGAATCTACCGTACAGAATTATTTTACACTTTGCACAAAGTTTCATTTTGGCCTTCTGATCACTTTCCAGCAATAAAAAATGGGGGTAACTGAGTTTGTTTTTGATATATGGTGATGACGACGATGATGATGGTGATGATGATGATGATGATCGTGCGTATGATGTCCATGGCCGCCAATGAACCAGGTGAAATGTTTCTGCGCATGCGTGACGTGATGGCCGAGTTTGTTTTTGAGATATGAGCAACTGAAATCAAAATATTGGGTGTTTGTGCTGGGCTTTCCCGTTGCCAAGGTGTTTCATATGGCACAATAACATTGCTGTTTCGTGATACAGTGTGTAGTGGCAATCTTCCTAGTCAGAGAGAGTGTTTCTTCAAAGTGTTGAAACTGGTTAGAGCCACCTTAAATTGCCACTTACAACAGAACTTACAATAGAAGTCAAATTTCAGCGCCATAAAACAATTGTTATAACTAGTCACGATTTCGTGGTCACACTAGTCGAGTAAAGTAGACAAAACAGACGGGCCTTTGGCCCCCAGATCGAGAGGTTGAGAGGCATGGGTCTATCCTTAACATCATGATGTCACAAACTGCTTTGCTTTCACTTGAAGTTTTCAAAGGATATTTTGCATTACAAAGGAGTTTGTGATGCTATCTATGGGAACGACCCATGCCTCTCCCAACTTCAGCCATGGGACAAACGGCTTCTTGTTGTACGTTTTACTGTGCACTGAGAGTGAAATTTGAAATAAGTGAAAACGGAAAAATATGTTTGCCACGGGTGAAAAGATTTATCTCAACTAAGAAAAGTAGTTGAAGTTGGGGACGCTTTGATCTTTGCATCACAATTTCATCTTCCAAACGACCAAGATCACGGTGGATTTAAGAATACGTGGAACGTCCTACGACATATTTAAGAATAGACATACTGAGAATGGGTAGGGCTTTGTCCAGAGTAGAAAACAGCAAAATATCTTTTAATGAGTTGTACAATGAAACTCAGGTTTTTAGCTGTATTCATTCGTTTGCTTTGGTATCTTTTATAATTTTTCTTTCACCACATCTTTGTTTCAGCGTGCGGCCCCGGACAAAAACCTTACGACGAGTGGTTTTGGTGGAACAGTACAACAAAGGAGTGCTTCTGGTGTCGGTGTCTGGTCTTTCATGAAGCACGGTGCAAAAAGGCTGATTCGCTACCCTCTTGCTCCAGGTGTTATGATCCTTCCATCTTGGAGCGCCCATGTTGTCAACACTGCCGTACGTATGCCAACAAGCAATTGAATAAAATAGATTCCATATTGCCGTGTGTCTGTTCAGTAATAGATCACAGATGAAGGCAAAATGTGCTAAGAAAAAAAAAAGGTGCCGCAACGTGTGCGACTGATATTCTTACCACATTTTGACGTTTTCTGTGATCTATTAGGGAGCTTTAGCAACGACAACGGCGACGGCAACGAGAACGTCAGAAATTTGCATATTTAGTGGGAAAAAACAATAGCTTTGCACGCTCTGCACGTGCGTTTTTCATTTTTGTCCATTTCGTTTCCGCCGTCAGCAAAACAACAACGTGAAATAGCCAAATTTGAGGTTTTATTGAGGACGTCAGCACTTAGAGATAAATTTTCATTTTCTCCCCTAAACTAAGCGTGAATCGTATCATTTTCATTCTTGAGGGACTGCCACACCATTGTCATGTTTAAGAGCTTGGACTAGTCGCGAAGTGATTACAATAACGCAAATTTATGTTTTGAGGTGACGTTCTCGTTGCCGTTCCCGTCATCGTTGCTAAAGCTCCTTATTACTAAACAGACGCACCGCAACATGAAATCTATTTGTTTTATATAATAAACAATTA
>OX421451.1:4518732-4521232 GCA_949126865.1 Montipora capitata
GCTTTCGACCTCGTGCCCAGGGTCTTGACGACAACACATCAGGTTGAAAGCCGAAAAGACCCTTGGACGAGGCTGCTATCAACTTCTTTCCGTAAAGGTCGTCGTTACTACGTAATTGAGCTCCCTAGTATCTGATAAATTCCTAAGACTGCGCGCGATCTTACCTGATTGGCAGGCACCTTTCTCTACCCTAGTGCAGTTCGCAGAGCCGTCATCTTGACACGTGCACTCAATGCAGTTGCTTCCTGATAACTTTTGCCATTTGTCATCAGGTCCCAGCTGCTTCCCATTGTGATAACATGCTTCAACAAAACGCGAAGAAATCAGATCAATTTGTAATCGAGTAAGCAAGGACCAGTTTAACTAAACAGAAGTAACGGATCCTGAAGAAAGAATCTAAAAAGCCAAAAAGGGAAAGGCTGACTGAACGGTGAAGAAATCTATTGTAAAGCCTCGGCATACCACAGTTATTGTTTGTAGTATCCTGATGAAGAAAGGCAGTGCTTTTCAAAATATTGGCTTGTTTATGTATTTTATTTATTTTCTTCACCGTTCAATCAGCCTTGCTCTTGTTTTATTTTTCGCATCATTTTAGCCTGCAGTGCAGTCGTTTCTTAGAAGACGCACTCACAGAAAATTTCAATAGAAAAAGGAAAAGGCAATATTCATCCGCTCTCTCGAATTTTTGAAGCCCTCTATCAAGGGAGATGGCAATAAGTTCATCGCCGAATTCCAGCCCATACCAAATCCAATATGGCGGCTAGCTGAGCTGTCACGCATGCGTGGAAACTTATTGAACACACGCATTGCAGCCGGGCAAGGCTGGCAAGCATCATCATACCGCAAAAAGGAACTTGGATACCTCCTGACAATTACAGGATGTAGTAATAGTTTCCATGGCAGAAAGGAGCTCACGAAACGACGTCTCTGAGTTTGGCTAATGTTCAATTTATACACCTCTTTAAAACCAATTGCCTTTTAATATATATTCCTTCTGTTTTTGTTTTTATTTTTAAAGAAACTCACCACAGCAATCGAAAGCCAACCGTTTGAAATAGGAAATGCATACACCTGTAGCTTTTCTTTTCCAACCGACCTTTTTACCAACACGACCGCCATCTTGGATTCTAATGTTCTGAGGGCTCTGTCATAAGCTGCCCAAGGCGCAAAGGTAGACATGGCGTGGATTAAACTTGGTTTGCCTTCAAAACTTATTTTTTCGAAGCAGAATAATTATCATAACTTTTTTTGTCTCAGGTTAATTCCAACGAGAAAGGATGGAAATGAAACCAATTTATATACTCAATTTATACCCCAGGCATTACGTATGCTATGTCGTGCCACAGTTCAGTTTTGGAAGGGGAACAGGAGCGCAAAATCATTGACTTGGGATTAAGCCATTTGATTTACTCAAGAAATCAACCTCTCTCATGCAAGACTTACCACAGACTGGGCAACATTGGCCTGGAATCTTGAAAGACTTTTCACAAGCCCCGTTCTGAATATCACAGTCATAAATCTTATGACACGTGTGTTTTCCCGCCTTGCACCTGCATTGTTGACAATACACGACGCTCTTGTCAGCGGATTCCATCAACACCTCCGCGCTCTCACCATCTTTGTACAACTCACCAAGTATTTTGCAGCCAGACGCGTGTTTGTTGGGCTGAGCTGAAACTTAAAGTACAAAAAGGACCTCATTTAAGGAGCGACGAAGTCAATGAACACAAGAAACAAAAGCAAAATAGCACTGCACGCCCTGCACGTGCGTTTTACATTTTGGTACATTTCAGTTGTCTTCCAAACTGCAACATTAAGGGTGCGTTCGATTGACCGTATTCCGGAATAAGAATACATGGAATATAAGTTAGAAATCCTTCATTTTTACGGAGATTCACATTAAAATTGTCAAACATCCGCTAAAATGCTATTTAATTTAACCATATTTTTATTATCCTTGCTGCTTCGAAACGCGCCAAACATACCGTTTTATTCATCACTCCACGCATTCTTATTCCGGAATACGGTCAATCGAACGCGCCCTAAATGGCCAAACTTGAGGTTATGAGGAACACTTGAGTACACGACGATAACTTGTTTTTTTACATTTCTTTTAACTATTAACGCCGTTTATGCCAATTTAATTCCTGGATAATTACCTTCTTTTACAAGGAAAACGAGATGGAATAATCGAAAAGTTAGAACCATAACGAGAAATAATATTTTCCAGTAACATTCTCGTACACGTAGATGTCGTCATTTCTGAAGGTTTTTATCCAGTTGTCCTTTTTCGGGCAGCACCAAGAATAACAACTTGCTGCTAGTTACGACCCAGAAAGTCCGCGAATCATGGTCTTCCGGCTCTTCGATCAAAAAGCCGCCATGTCTACTCTGGAGGTAGTGAGTGAGGGGTGATTAGGTTTGGGTCAGGGTTAGGTTTTTGTCAACGTCGCCCGTCGTTGTTCTTAAAGTTTCTATTTGCTTTACGTACCACATTCAG
>OX421451.1:4523732-4528732 GCA_949126865.1 Montipora capitata
AAGTCTTCGGAAACGCGATTTCCACTATTCTGAGGCAAAGTCAGGGTGTTTTAATATCATTTTTAAAAGTTAAAATGCCATTCTTTTTGCATCAAAATGAAACAAAGCTGCGTAAAAACGATGCAAATTCCCATTTATAAAACTACAATAAAAATATACTGCATTTGATCTTTTCTTCAATTTTGTGTTTCGTCAAAGACGAAAAAAGCTGAACCACAGCATCGTCACGGTAGTCAACGGACTTTTCGTAGTGAATGTTCAATAGAGTCAAAACCCTGAGAGCCTTAACTTACATGATTATCAATTTATTGCATTTAAGATTGATTGTATTCACTTTATATTTGTACAGGTTTTTGACGTTAGCTGTTTTAATTTATTAGAGGGTTCGATCGAATCATCTAGGCGCCAACGAGGGGCTATGTTCACACTAGTTCCAATACACGAGAGCCGGGTAGGAGCACCTAGTCTGAACCTGGCCTTGGAGCGCCTTTACACTTTTGTGACTATGTTTTATCAAGCTATTAATACCTCGTTCGCAGGCAGGGCAGCATTGATCTGGTCTCTTTACATAGCGATCGCAACTGGAATCATTTAGAACACAATGGAAAATGTGGTGGCAATCGACTAGCAATCCATTTTGACACGTGCACTGGTCACATACACCATTCACCAGGTTTCCATTGTAGACTTCCATGCTTTGGCCATCTGTAAAGGTGTATCCATCGACGTTGCAAGTCGAATCAGCTGCCTTTGGTGGTACCGGGTTCCCTGAGGTTAAAAATCAATAAACTTCTCAAAGTGTGATAAAGCAAAAGATCGGAAATAGCGGTTTATGACTGAAAGTGGAGAGCAATTTGAAGACGCAACTATAGATGATTAAGGTGTAATGTGCCCGTGGGGAGGATTCGAAAACTAGTAGCTTGGCGACGTGCAAAAAGGCAACTGATAAATCAGATTTCTAGGCAAGACTTCCGTAACGCTGCTCGCATGCGCATGCTCTAGCCTTTGAATCGACATGGTGTCTGCGGCGTTACAGTTTTAGCTCCCAATCCTGCTTCGGACTCTCATTTTTCAATTGTCCTTTTTCCCGTCGCCAAGCAACTAATTTCCTATATTTCAAGATTTTACCATTGCAATTGTTACTTTCGGTCACTGGCTGAAAAATCCCGGACTTTTCCCTTACCATTGGCAGGGGTAAAATGAAACCCAATCGTGACTCATCACCTGGTGTTTTTTTTTTTCCGTGCCTAGGGACAGGATTTCAATTTAATGCAATTAATTACATTTTTATTACTTAAAAATGTAGGCGCGTGGCTTTGCAGAGCCCGCAGAGCACTGAGCAGGATCCGGATACGTTGCCCATTTAGTACGCAGAAAAACGACCCAAGAGCTCAACGGGTAGAGCATATCCGATCGGTGTTTCGGAGGTCGTAGGTTCGAACCCTCATAAGTATCCAATCTTTCAGTTGTCCTGTCGCAAAGCAACTATTTGCTCAACGCCTTTCCTTATGGACAGCCCCATGCATTGCAATCTTCATTATTATACCATTCCATTATTTGTCTGGAAGTGCGTCAATGAGTAAACTAGTGAAGAACATTCACTGGTCTCTTCCAGTCTACCATCAAAGCTTTTCAGGGCTAACTGATAAATTCTTACGTTCAAAAGGTGCTCATGATTCCATACAGATAGCTCTTTATGAAATACGCTACTCGGTAGTTCTGATTAGAAACGATAGCCTTAAGGCAAAAAATGTAAACAAAGATTTCCCTCTACCACACCTCTTGTCATGCAGTTTGAAGTGAATTCAGGAAAAAATAGTGCCCAAGTCTAGAACAAGGCGAGGCCACAAAAGTTTGGACTACCTGTCCGAGCCGATTTAACTAGCATCTGTGTTTTTCATACGATTTTGACGCTTATGAAGAGCTTTGAGAGGTAGCCTCAATTTTCTGAAAAGACATGAAGGTCAAACCATTTGCGGATGTAACTCCAATATCAACACTTTCTCCTCAGTCATTTTAATGACTCTCGGTCTCTGACTGTGGTGTGTATCATTTGATACTATCCTCGACCGGTGGCTCAGGTAGTTGAGCATGGAGCTTTCGTGCGGGAGATCGTGAGTTTAAACCCCGGTTGTCCCAAACGGTCAGACTCTTTAGTCTTCTAGAATACGGACCATAAACCGGAGGCCCCGTCTCAGAATCCTGCCTGTTAACCAAAACTGTGGGACGCTGGAGAAGCAATACCCTGTTCGTGAAGAGTGTGGGCCAAGAAACCCCGGTGTAGTGGTCTGTCCTCTTTTCCATTCATATTGCGTAGGTTGGGTGGTAGGTGAGATGATAATAATAATAATAATAATAATAATAATAATAATAATAATAATAATAATAATAATAATAATAATAATAATAATAATAATAATAATAATAAGTAACAACTTTCATATTTACCCAGGAAGCTCCACTTACCCGAAAGTGGCTTCCAACGAAGGTCCTGCATCGATCGATTTGGAATTTAGAGATGTTGGTTTATGAGGAGGCTAGCGGGAAAAACCGGAGAACCCAGAGAAAAACCTCTAGGAGCAGAGTAAATTAAGAACCGACAACAAACTTAACCCACAAATGGCCACCAGTTCAGAATCGAAGCCGTGCCACATTGGTGGGAGGCGAGTGCTATAACCACTGCGCCATCCTTGCTGCCAGAGAAAGAGTTGCAAACCGCTATGAAGACTGTATATGCGATATTTAGAAAGAAGGACAGTGGCAGTAAACTTCATCAGTACGCTCCATCAATAACATTCCTCAATGTGATAGCCATGTATTGCTCGGACTGACTTTTCAGCCTAACTGTAAATTTAGCGACCAAGTCAGACTCAAGCTTACAAAAGCTAACAAGTGTCTTCACATTCTCAGAACTCTACGAAAGGAACTCCTTAGCCAGAAAGAAATAGATCATTTGTTGAAAACTCTAGTTTTCTCCACTTTGATATATGGTCTCCCTGTGTATGGCGCTTCTGATTCTGACCTTAATGTTATACAGCGTTTTTTAGACAAGTGCCACAAGCGTCATTATTATTTTTATTTATTACTACCATTACCATTAAACAACAAATTGTTTTGTAACAATAAACTAGTCTCAAAGTAGATTGAGAAACCCTTAAAATCTTACCATCGAGGAGATAGACGTAATTTGCATTTTGCATGCCAACTCCATTGAAGCAGTTTTTGCTTTTTTTGCGAAACATATAGTTTGCGTTTTTACTAGACCAGCACTCTCCATAAAATTGAATTCCAACTATTTTATAGCCCTTTTTGAATGCCTCCTCGGCGCAAGCTTGAATAACATGAGTCATATTAGGATAGTACTTCCAGATCCATCCATTTCCTCTGAAGTTTTTCACCAATTTTTCCAATGACCTGTTTTTCCTACTATCGGAGAAACAATCAACAGGAATGTAGCTAACTTCAACTGCAAGAGAAAAGCGAGAGCCAGATTTTAGCTTCGAAATGAAGCTTAAGAACGCGACGGACGGATACCAGAAGTGAGCATTTGGCATGCCAGGGCGGTGGTGTCTCCTTGGATTTTTCAACTAATCGTCTCTTATAGTGAAAAAGTGCTTTGCAATATAAATGTGTGGAGCATGGTCAAGAAAACTAAAAAAGGAAAACAGCTCCCTTTTGGTTCCCGTCCCGTCCTATCCCGTTCAAGAGCGTCGCACGAGGGCGGGGGTTCTAAAATGAGGATAAATAAAAGTCTCACAAATAAATTAGACTCCCCTCTTCAAACAAAAGTAGTATGTAGATCCCTTCCCAGCCCTCCCATTGAAACAATCCGATGCTAGGTACCTCTTCTACCTTCACATATTATTAGCTTCATCAACATCTTCATTTGTTGTTAATAGATTCAATGTATATGCCCACAGAAACAAATGATTTGAAATTATTCAATAAATGCACAAGTTGAACTGTTTGAAAAATAAATCCCCAAAGATGCCGTAACAATAGTTATTATCACCTGTATCATATTGATAATGACATTTGGCAGAAGCGTAATGGGGTATCCAAGGATATTTTAAGTTTTGTTTTTCTCTCAACCAATTGGTCTCGACTTGAATAAGGGTTATGTTTTTTGAAACTATTTCATCATTTTCGAGTATGTAACCTCAATGTAACCTCAATGTTTCAATGTAACCTTTTAAATCTTTTTTTAGAAATATGAAAGGGCACGTCAAACTTTTTTATCCCGGTATCAGATGTGATTTCGTACACTTTTACACTGACAGGCAGTTCGGGACAAGGGATCTACGCTTCTCCCGATTGTATTTAAAGTGCACCTAACCCCAAAATATTTTTTTCGCTAAAATAAATCTTTGCACCTGTTCGAAACGCATTGCGGCCATTTTTTCCTTTTTCTAACAAATCCTGCCATTTTATTGGCTTCGAAAGTTGCGAAAATCCAAGCATCTTTTGTTCACGACCGAGTCAGAAGGGGAGTGGGTCTATTCCCGCTTTGACGTCACATACTGATTTACATTGCATTAACTCTTTGTAAAAATGCATGCAAAGTAGATTGTGACGTCAAAGCAGGAATAGACCCACTCCCCTTCTGACTCGGTCGTGAACAAAAGACGCTTGGATTTTCGCAACTTTCGAAGCCTATAAAATGGCAGGATTTGTTAGAAAAAGGAAAAAATGGCCGCAATGCGTTTCAAACAGGTGCAAAGATTTATTTTAGCGAGAAAAATATTTTGGGGTTAGGTGCACTTTAAGTCTCCTGTCAATCAGCATTTCCAGGATAACGTTCTCACCGTTTACATCCCTAACAGCAATGGTTTTGGATTCCCTCGCCTCCTGGAAACAACGGACAGTAAAATTTTAATGAGTGCAAGACAATTTTTGTCACTGATTATAATTATTACTATTATCGTTATCAATATTAATATTATCATGATCATCATTATTAGTCTGGGTAATCAAATAGTATCAAATGCAGGTGGTGACGA
>OX421451.1:4533732-4543732 GCA_949126865.1 Montipora capitata
TAGTATAAATACTTGTAGGTCTTCCATTGTTCTAGTTCTTCTCCATTTTCTCTCAGCTTTCCTTCGCAACTTTCTCGCACAAACAATGAGCTCATTATACCATGGGACAGTAGGTCTTAAAGTCTTAGTAACAACTTTTAAGGGGGCATGATGCTCCAGCACTGATGATAGTGTAGCATTATATTTTAAGGCCATAGCATTCAAATCTGTTCCACTCAAACCTTCTACATACAAATGATTAACCGCACACATGTCGGAATCTTTCAAATCACTTTTCATTTGATTCATATCAATCGATTTTAGCTTTCTGTAGGTGATGGACTTAACAGAAAGGTCAGGTTTGTATGATGATAACCAGCATAAAATGGCAGCATGATCAGAGATGTAGCGATCAATTTGAGGTGATCCATGTACAAGTTTTTCAGACATACGAGTGATGATAAGATCTAAAATATGACCATGGAGGTGCGTAGGCATAGTAACATGTTGCTGTAGATTGAATGATTCAAGTAAGTTTAGAAAAATCGAAGAAATCGGATCCTGATGACCTTTGTCTGAATGAATATTAAAATCTCCTGTGATTAGCAGTTGTTCTTTGCAAAGTAAAAGAGATTCCAGATAATCAGAGAACTCGTCAAAGAATACAGATGTTCCATGCCTAATCATTTACTAACTGATTAATATTATTTATTAAATTCTCAACCTCGGATAATGCATTTCGCGTGCTCTGATTGGTTCACTCAATCTCGGTTATCAGCTCATATACCTTGGTTTGACCTTATATGGTAAATGATTGCGTTAAGCGTTGCTAAACTAAAAATGTTTTCGTCGGAATGCCAAGTTTCTCTTTGAATAAAGCCAAAAAGGAGAAAAAAAACTTTTTTTGTGGAAAGTTTGGATCAATTCCGACGTTTAGAAGTACGCGAAAAGGCAAGAAATGTTTTTGTGATGAGCCTGCGTCTGTCTGACAACAAGGTATTACACAACATCGCATCAGTTCTCATCAAGTTTTTTTCGATTTCGCTCGGATTAGCTTGCTTTTTCCGCTCGTATTTCGTACTTCCAAATTTTTGGAGTTAAAGGAATTTAATAAAACAATTATTCCATTCGCGCTTGTTGGATATGAGACTGGTTATAGCCAACTCGGCGCTACGCGCCCCGTTGGCTATTTACCATCTCATATCCAACGCGCGCTTATGGAATAATTGTTAAATATTAAATTTTCAATCTCGGATATTGCATTTCTAGCTTTCTGATTGGCTCACTCAATCTTGGTTACCAGCTCATATACCGTAATGACCTTATTTGGAAACTGATTGCGTCGGTCCTTTTGAAAATATAGTTTACGTTATAGAAAGCGCGACTCACGGGGTTTTATTCACGAGTTGTTTTGTGACACAGCATCCTGTCGTTCTGTAAGTAAAACAGTTCAGAATTGTAAAATAATGATTCTCGTTCAAAAAAACTCATTACTTCTAAGCCTTCTAGTTGATGTTCCTATTTGTGCAGAATAATTGCTTTTCATCTAATCCCTTGAGACCTGGGTGAGAATGGTGTTTGTTAGTTTGTTATTATTGGTTTGAGCAGGTTGAAGTTTTGGCAGCTATTCAGCTGATATGGACCTGATATACCCACCCACCCATATACTCACAGAGGACAGCCACAACAAAGAAATAATTATATGTTATTTGCCAGCTGGGAGGTCCGTATAGCAAAAAACTGTGACTAAGGTCTTGAAAATGCTGCCCGAGGCCGCAGGCCGAAGGCAGCTTTTTCAAGACCGAAGTCACAGTTTTTCGCTATACGCGCCGACCCTTAGCTGGTAAATAACTTATTTGTTTTTTTCCTCTCTCTCTCTCCCTTCCTCACTGCAATCACTTTTTTAGTTGTTGACTCGTACCGCGCTTGATAGCGAATGTAGTATTAAAGCGACTTACAAACTGAACGTTTCAAATATTGGGTAACATTAAACAAGTTGGGTAACATTATACCTGTCTCCAACGGTCTGGCAAGCTCTCATATATTAAGAGTTAATATTTGTTTTTTTCGGGATACACTTTTTAGATATTACTTTTTCTGAGCAGCAGTGAACCATTTGATTAGTCTAATTTGGAACTCTCCTAGGCAGGGACACCTGAATTAGCTAATGTTTGCTTTTGCACAATATATACGAAAAAAAAAGATAAATATATATATTTTTGAATTATATTTCCAAACCTCTTGTCTAATAAAAAGTAACTTCCGTATGTAAACGACGGATTCGGTGTAAAAAAAGAAATGGAAATTTAAGGTCATCACACAAGCTCACGCAACCAAGGCTAGGATTCCGCTCGCCGTGAGCGTGCCGGATGCGAAAATTCCGCCCGCCCCCGGAACCAATCAGATTGCAGGATTTGTTGAATTCCGCCCGCTCACGCACTGAGGAAAAAAATATAATAAAGATATGTTTAAAATAGCATTTTAGCAGGTGTTTTACAATCTTAGTGTGAATCTCCGTAAAAGCGAAGGATTTCTGAGTTCTATTCCATGTATTCCTATTCCGGAATACAGCCAATCGAACGAACCCTAAGATCAAACAACCGACAAAAAACTCAATCTTGATTCGCTTCAACGCGGTTATTATACCGTTACATTCATACATTAAGGAAAAAATAAATTTAAATTTTTTTTTAAGCTATTAGGGAACGAATGAAGATGGATTTTTCCTTTAAAGTGAATCGGTGCGTGGACCAGGAATTGTCATATAGCAGACTAATTGAAAATATATGAAATGTCATAATGTATTTAAACAGCGGATGGGAATGATTTTGACAAACATGATCCTCAGAAGAAAGCAACTTGCAGACGTGGCTTGATGGACATCACATTCCTCAATGCAAGTACGTACGTACTGACAGAAGATACTTCGGAGTCTAGCGATATCACTTAATCTGGATACACGAAGCCTATAAAAACATTCGATATTAGAACCTATGATTGTAAATTTGAACTCGTCGAACAGCTTGCGAGTTCGTGTTGTGTTTTAAGTGAGGTTTAAAAGAACTCCAGATTAAGAATATCTGAGTATTTCAGCTAGCTACGGACTTCGTTTCGTTGCCCAGTTACGGAAAGTAAAAAAAATCGCAGATAAGGAAACGAACGTCATTTGCACGCTCGTGAACAGAATGATCTTCATTTTTGTTTTCGCGTTGATCACTAGTTTTCTTCAGAAACTCAATAAATCTAAGGAAAGCGAATTGGAAACACTGAGCATCTGCGCTTTCCTCCTACCATTTTAAAGTGGACGTTTGTTTTAGGGCGTGGGGAAAGAGAGGGAAGAAGTTTTTCCGGATGGAAAGAAAACTGCCTTCCGCGAAAACAAAAAAATACTATTGCGAACAAACGAACAATTTATTCCTGAATCATGTCGACTTTACCATTTCCAGTTCCAATTTGGTTTTTCCTTGGCATTTTTTTGTGTAGCGAATGTTAGTAACGATAGCCTGTAATTGCACATGTGTAAAAAAACCTGTACGTAATGTGAAGTTCTTCCAAAATTGCCTAAAGTTAAGGGTTTTACAATGCAATCTATTCTGTTTGTTTCGTTGGCGAAATAACGCCATCCTTGCGCGTTTGATTTCAGGAGAAAAATAGTTTTTAGGTTACATTTCTAAGATTTCTTCTAAAGTTATTTAGTTTATCAAGAAATAAATTCTTACCCAACGAAACGTTCAACAATTTCCAGAGGTTATATGCCAAGCTTGCTGGTACTAAGTGAGGCCGAAGTGATTTAATTCCAAGCGCTAGTAACGACAAGTCTTGATTCGGCTGTCAAACTTGGTCAAAATTCAAAATCTCTGCAAATATGTATTTGAAAATCCAATCGCTTTGTCAATCTCACCAAACAAAGTTTTTCCCCTGGAGTGTAAATATTAAAACAAATCCATCGAAAAGCAAATATTACTCTTAACACTTCCTGAAGAAAGGAAAACTTTTAAAGTAGTCATTACTAATTATCGATCTGCTCAGTGATTCTAAAATGCATAGGTAAAAAAAAAAACAGGATCTCTTCTTCTTTCTAGTGTTAATCCTTCAACGTTTCAGCTTGAGAGACCTGATTTCAGACAACGAACCAGGGTGGAAAATTATGGACTCATATTTTTAGGCTGTCCAAGTCTGAGACTTCGTAAAAACAAATATCACACCCAAAAGCTGTGACGGTGTACTGATCTGTTTTCTAATAATCACAAATAAACCGTGGCAAAGAGCCAGCTCAAAGGCAATGAATTATTTAATGCAATTATCACCAAGTACATCTCAAATTAAGGTATTTTGATTTTGAAATATTCGAAATTTGTTGCAAAAACTCGTTCCACCGAGGCAAATGTTTCTCAACAATGTTGTCAGAGGTTTGAGGGAATTTAATGAAGGCAATTATTTATTTTACAAAGTAACTAAAACATGGAAAATAGTGAAAAAGAATATATAGAAACAAACTTTTACATCAAAAAAAGAAAGTATAGTTTCTTGGGCATTCATAATATTAAGGCACGGCAGTTGGGCTTGGTGTTTGAAAGAATTAAATTAATTCCTTTTCAAGAAAGTTGTCTGAGGCTTTATCATCGATAAACGCAAGATATACAAAAAAATAATTTGGTTATCGGAAGCAAATAAAAGGAAAAGTAGCTTAGTAATTGGTTTAATTTTGCGTAGGAACCATAGTTTGAGCGGAAGGACAAATCAGCTGACATGTAACTGGCATGATCTCAGCTGACACGTGAAAAACTAATTTGGAGGTCTTCATATTTTTTCGGATCTTTTTGAAGCAATTAGCAATAGTATACACCATGCAAGCATTTTTCGGAGAAATTTTTTTCTTGGTAAATTACCTTACCTTTTTTAATGTGCCTAGTCTATTCAGTAGGTCTTTATTTGCACGTACCAGGGGATTGTTACACGAGATAAAACATGGAGATAAGTTTGAGTCTTGCTCCCCTCCTGTTTAACTTGCTTAGAAGCCATCTGTATTATTCGCATGCGCCGCACGCAATCTAGAAAGTCGGCTATTAGCTGAGCACACCCCGCAAGTGAAGTGTAAAATTGGTAGGTTTAATGAGAGGAAAAGAAAACCACATGATGCGCAAAACTCGTTTCCAGGCTCCATATGAATTGCGGACTTTTAGAAAGAATTTGCACCACAAACCAAAAGGAAAAACCTAATCTTTAGTTCGAATGAAAATTGGAGATTTCATGTAGTCTTTGTGGAGTCTACCCAAACGTTGAGCTAAACCCATTCAATTTTGTCCTTTTGGGGGTCTGTTCCAAAGACGGGAAATACAGTATTTCAATCATACAGAGTTTTTTCCAAAGTCAACATGGAAGATGAGGGGATGGATGATGCGTTTGACACAAACAGCGAGGGAACTGACGAACAGTATTGGAGTTCGTCGAAAACAACAAAGGCCTCCTTTAGGAGCCACCACATTTGTAAAAGTTTATAACCATGTCTTCTTTGCTGTGTCTTCACCTTAGCTCGGCATATAAGTGCATACACGCCAATTTGGTGTTGTTTAAAAGCGATGAAAAAGAGAGTTTTTTTTTTAATTGTAGCCGAGACCCACTGCTAGGCTCATATTTCGCTGAACTCTAGCTTAGGTTGTGCCAAAAATAGCTTGGCGTATAGCCGAATAAATACTTAGGAATCGTTTCGATGTTACGTCGTTAACGCCGCCATGTTGGTGGACGAGAACAAAAAATGTTCAGTTCACCATTGTTCAGTCTGTGTATTTAGAGATTGGCTGAAGACAAACTGATAAGAAATTCGAAGTACTTTTTCCTTTCGTGGAGACTTAGCAATACCCACTCTCGAAACTTAATCTGGCGAGCTTTCCGTTCGACAAGAAGTCTTAGTTAAAAGTTTCGAAACAGCGTTTTCCGTTTGGCCGGTAGAAACCAATCACATAAACGAATATTGCCACAAAATGAAAACTCGATGAGGCCCGATGACATCCGATGAGGAATTCGAATGAATTAAGGGATGGGATTTTTGGGTATTTCCGGCATTCCCGGGAACCTTAAGCTTAGGCGCGTGCATCTGAATTGCACTTCCGATTTACGTCGGTGTCGGAGAACATCGCCATTTTGTACCAACCTCCCTAAAGAGACCAAAGATCATGATGTTACCAGTCTTCTTGAGTTTTCTTCAGCATAAAGGAAGCGAGACAACCGGTGACCTAGTTTTGTGACAATCTCTTCGCTTTTCTTCTGTAAATGCCGACTCGTCTTCTGCATTTCAACAACCTAGTTCACGCGATGCAGGGAGACTCAGGAGGTGTGTGTTGATTCAAAGGGACAGCAGCTTCGTTGCCATTCAAAGACAAGGTCAATAGCAAACTACCAAAAAAGTGTGCGTTTTGTTGACTCGCAACCCGTTGGACGAAGACGGAAGGCCCGGGAGTTTAAGAAAGGTCGACGACAACGATACTTTTATGAAACCTCATCTGAAAATATAACTTTGCGTTGTTTCGAGTTGTTGTAACATCATCGCGATCACATGGAGTTGTTCTCGGTGCAAGTAGTGAAGCGGCTATTACGAGTTTGGACTGGTGTGGCGTATAGGATCGACGTTTTGAGCAAAAATTGAAAACTCGTGTGCCCACCTTCGTCATACTAGAGAGATTTAGCATCATAATTAGCAAACGACAGGCTTTGCCGTGTCAGAAAAGCAAGAAAATTATGTTATTCTATCTGGTCAAAACCTCAAATTTGGTGATTTCATGGCGTTGATGCGAAGAGTACCGCAAAAATATGAGCTAAGATCCGAGCCGCACGTACAGCGCGATTATTTGTGCTCTTTTAACCAATCGATATCATTGTTTTGTAGCGTTATCGTTGACGACCGCTTCGTAGATCATAAAGTGTCTAATAAGAGTTCAGAATCTTGCAAAAACCATATCGTACTTTAAAAAAAATTATAAGCACTCATTTTTTTAATCCCAAATTTATTCAACTAATGCAGTGTGGTCAAAGCTAACTATTTATTGTTCACTTTCCCTTTTCTTCTCATGCTATTTGATTATGACGTCCAAGGAACTTGGCAAAAAATTTACTTGACGACCGCCTGTGAAAAGAATAATAACATACTTAGTGCTTTATGGGCATGCATCGCCGCCAAAATTCAAAGTTTTTGTTCTTAAATGCAAACCTTCAATTCAAGCATTCTGTCTTGCAATTTAAACTCGCAATTATAAATTCAAACATTCAATTCAGAATTGAATGTTTGAATGTTTGAATTGCCGAATTGAATGTTTAAATGACGAAATGAATGTTTCAGTTGCCGAATTGAATGTTTGAACTGCCGAATTGAAAGTCTGAATTCCCGAATTGAATGTTTGAATTGACCAACTCAATGTTTGAATTGACCAATTGAATGTTTGAATTGACAAATTGAATAGACAAAAGAACAAAGCGAACATAACAATACCTAATCAACAAGGCCTAATCAGAATAACAATGGCTCTTTTTTCTTCCGCCATTTTGGTCCGGTCGATATGAAAGTCCACCCAAGGTTTGGGTTTAAGAAAAGCAAGTTTGAATTTTGGCGGGCTCAGCAGTCATACTTTTATTCACGTCCGGTTAGCGCCTACGTTTATTCCGAAAAACAACAACAACAACAACAACAACAACAACAACAACAACAACAACAACAACGAAAACGTTAACTGAATGAAGAAAATCAGAAGTGATTCTTGCTCTTATCTAAATTTGAATGGAATTTTCGGAAATTCCGGAGAGAATTCAAATGGAACGGTTCATCCCGGTGGAATGTTTTCGGAAAAAAGGTAATACCTTTCGAGGCATTCCCTTTTTCTCGCTTTGACCGGAATGCCCGGAAATTTCTGTACCATTTGTCCACGATTTGTCCACAATTACAAGTGCCAGAGAAAATAGACCGTTTCATTTGTTTTTCAACTGGAACAACCCGTTTTTCTGGCAAATGATACGGCACATTCCCATTTTCTTTTCTAAGTACAGAACGTGCAGTACCATTTATCGAAACATTCTCACCGAAAATTTCATTCAAATGGTAAGCGCTCCTATTCAGGTGGCTTTAACGGGAATCGAAACTATGACTTCTGGGATACCGGTGCAATACTCTACAAACTGAGCTATGAAGCCTCACAGTTGGGAGCAGCAGGTGAATGAAGAGAACCGATCACATGAATGGCCCGGTTTTCATAAACGCTAGTCACGTCATTCAGTTGTCTTATCGAGAGACCTCGATTCTTTCACTCAGTACAAAAAAATAACGATCTCTGGAGAGAGATGTCGACGAAATTTGCCTAGTCGTACTGAAGGCCATTTTTGTCACCCGTTGGCAAAACACAATCGAGACGGCACAGAAGGGCCTAATGTCCGTGATTGGTGGACTTTATGTGCTACTATCGCGACCTCTTTATGACATATCTTTGTGCTTTCGGGGAAAAAAAGAGGGATTTTTTACAACGCTGGAGGCTATGGAAAGCAAAATTTCATAGATTGAGAAGTGGACTTCCTAGATTTGCCACGATTTGTACCTATTACGGTGAAACCTCAATTAAGCGGCCACCCTCGGGGTAATTAACGTATTAACGGTTAGTGGCCGCTTAATCATTGGTGGTTGGCCGCTTAATAGAGGTTCGTCAGAAGAATGAGCTGGGGATGAGTTTGAAGTTGAAAATAAAAATGAAAATGTCCCGAAACTGACGGCAATATGGCTTACTAAATTTCTCAAGAGAGCAACAAATCATGGCAAAGCAGTTATTAAAGGGAAAACATTTAAACAGAGGTAGCAGCTATCGTTGAGAAGTTCCACGTGAATACTACTTCACGGGAGACAATCCGTCAATTCAATGGTTGGCTCGTAAAATTGCAGGTTAAAACAGAAGGATTTGAATTCAGTTAATTATAGAAGACTATGAAAAGGACAAATTATCTAGCTTGTTATTGGAGAATTGATTTCACTTGATTTGTCTGACGCACTCTATACTAAGCTTTCATGCTGAGAAAGAATTATAAACTTTAGCACTTAGCTTAGAGACAGCGGAATTGTACATCAAATCATTATAAAGGTGTGTTTGAGTGTTTTTTATCAGTCGTCGCCTTAATCTATCTAGAACTGTATTTTACTTCAACGTATTTTCAAAACAAAGCCAACTTGAACTAACTCTTGGTCGGTAGCCGCTTAATAGAGGAGAAAACAAAACTCTCATCTGGGGCCCGTTTCTCGAAAGTCCCGAAAACATTTCGGGTCCGAAAAGCCATTCGTGAAACTGCCAACCGCTTGTTTTGGAAAGCCGATCTTTTAACATGTTTTCAAGGTGACAAAAAGAAAAAAAGGCCGTGCAGTTTGACGACTAACCCTAATAGTGGTTTGATTTACAACACTATTCTACAATTATTTCGGGACTTTGACTTGTGAAAATTTCGCCCATTTAATTTTCATCACCAGCAACACCCCTGCCCTCATTCAACCTCTTTAACCTCCGAGTAGGATTTTAGCTCAACGAGATTTAGGGAAGCCGTGTCCACGGTTAAAGAACTGAATAACAGTTAATCAAGTTATATTTTGGTCGGGACACCGTCGTAGAAAAACGCGTTTTCAGCTGGTTAGGTTTTTCTAGCGACAACAAAGATCAACTTGAGCCAGGAGCGAGTGCTTATTTGGAAGCTTTTCAAAGGAGCGTGTTTACGCGAAATTTCGGCAAAGGCGTTCAGGAGTTCGTTCAGACAAGAGAAAATAAAGGAGGCCAGAGAGTACATCCTCCATACACTCTCTGTTTCAGTGAGTGGTAATTAGTCTTAGGTTATTTTTGGCTCAGTTCCAATTCTCATTAGTCTCACATGGGTAGATAAATAGCCAATCACACACAGAGATCAACGTAAACCCGTAGAGGGGGAACGCGCTAGGCCACGCATTGCTCGAAATAAAATGGCAGGCAAAATCAGGATCCATTTTGTCGGTAAAGAAGAATTCAAGACT
>OX421451.1:4558732-4568732 GCA_949126865.1 Montipora capitata
CAACTTCCATACAGCGTCTGTGAAACGGCCTTTTCACAAGTAGGTTTATTTTTAGACTAGCCCTTCCCGCGAATTAGGTAAAAAAAACAAAGTAATTGCTTAAAATTTAATATGTTTTGTTTTAATTTTGTATAGCAACACGCCCTCTAAAAATCGTTTGTCAATGATCCAAATTGAAACAAGAATAAAATGACATCAAACAGAGTGAAGGCTTTTTTCACATTCTCAAACTCCAAAGTTGTACCTTTTGTTGGAACAAAACATTAATTAACGACAACTTAAATCTCCTTGTCGGATGCGGCTATTTAACCGAAACATGTTCAAGTTACCAATTATAACGACGGAAAAGTCTGAGATATATTGGTGAAATTTAGCATGGCGTTTCCGGCAACGGCATACGCCAATACTGCAAATTGCGTCGCGCCGAAATTCAAAGAACCTTAAGCCCGGTTTACACTACAGAAATTTTTTGGCACGGCTCGGGTGAAATTGGCACGGGTCCCAAAAAACAAAGGTTCGGCTCGGATAAAATTTGCAGTGTAAACAACCTGTCAGTACCAAATTTCATCCGTGCCGAACCAAAATTCTTACTCGTGCTGGGACCTTCGGAGAGGTAGTCCGAGCACGGGTGAAAATGGTACGGGTGCTGAAAAAATAGGCACGGTTCGGATAGAACAAGTAGTGTAAACACTTTAAAGGGCCAAATTTGAGCCTTAATTCATATAGGCTAGCGGTTTTTTGCGTATATTTCAAGATGGCTGCTCATTCTCCACCAAAATCAAGCGAACTTTCTTGATTATAATTGAACTCCGCATGTCCTGCAAGAGAACTTACCCGGGCCCAGAAATTTTGGCACGGTATTTTTGATACGGTAAAAATGGTGTAGTGTAAACAAAGTTTGCCGAGCTCTTTTTAGGCACCCGTGCCAATTTCACACGAGCCGTGCCGAAAATTTTCTGTAGTGTAAACCGGGCTTTAGTTTTCTCTCATTGTTTGCTTGTCATCTGCGAATATCGTCGGAACAACTCCTCGAAAGAGACCCAGACAAGTTCCGGGCAGATAATTTTCGTGTTTTCAATTATGGTTGGTCGTTTTCCGTACTAAACGCGGATTTAGAACTCTCTTATGATCGGAATGATTCACTTACCTTGAAAAGAAAGCGGCATTCAGAAGCCACGAAAAAGGCAACGAAATAAAAAGCTACTGCTACACCTCGCGGACGCATATTGATAGAAGAGTCTTCTTGTTTATTCTGAAAAAAAATACATAAACAAATTGTTAACGGCTTTTCGATCCGTTTTTACTCATAGAACGCAGTAAGACAATTAAAAATTGTAAAACTCCTAAATTGTGTGCTCAGAATAATGTTATAAACAAGAAAGATATTAAAACTGAAACACTTTGTTGAGCTTTACCACGATCTCGTCTATTTCAGTACCACAACCCCTGAGATATAAAAGCAACGAAGAAAGCAAAGCCAACTAAACTATAACTTTAAATCAACCTCGCGATATCGTAACAATTGGCGGTCGCGCTAGCAGTGTGGGCGAAGTATATACCATTACCGGCTTTACTGGCAAGAACCTGGAACGGCTTTGAGTTATTAAAAAGACACTGGAATGGGACCGTCGAGACTGTCCCAAAAATGCCAAAAATCAAACTTTAAGTACCCTATTTGATTTTACGAAATTTCTTACTTGTTAGCCACAGATATCAAGAAACGTCAGACTCTCTAAAGAGAGAGATAACATTATAGAAAGGGAATTCCCACTGAATCACTTCTTTTATTGCTGCGAAGCCTTAGCGAAGCAGCCACACTATTTCTGACTGACCGAGTGGGGCCTGGGCGCTTTATGATCTGTGATCTCTCTCGATCCGATTTTTTCGGTGGCGATGATTTTGAAAAGCTGCTGCCGCTGTGTCCTTTAAATATGGACTTGATTATCGAAATCTGGACTGTCCATTTTGCTGAAAGTTCTGTGCGAATTTGCATACTTAATACAAGAAGTTCTCAGCTTGCTTTCTTTTTCACATACTTGTTGTTCTCTTTAGTCTCTTTTTCATGCTTTCCATATACACCAGAAAAAAATGGCCTTTTTAAAATTAAATTTGCACATATCTTAAATAAAGCTCCTTTTAGTCTTTTGAAGTAAGTGTCAAACATGTTCACTTTTCAAGGAGTTTTCTTGAGATTGTTCCCCAACAATTCTTATACTCATTTACGCGCACCTTTTAGCCTGCCGCGTACGTTGTCCATTTTATTAGCTAGATCTCGCATACCAACATTTTAAGTGCCAAAAACGTCAAGACAAATCCAATAAAAGTTGAGCTCGTGTGGAAGAATTCATGAGGAGCTTAACTTGGGTCAGGAATGTGGGTCCCCGCTGTTTAGGTAAAAAAAATTACCAAAATCTCAGTGGGAGTTGTAACAAGACTCACACTAAAAAGGCAGAGCGAGAGACAAAGGGAGAGAGAGGTGTTAATTTCGACACATTTGTTGGGCCGACTTCGACTTAAAGTTTTAATGACGACAAATATCTCAAATTACTTTAAATTAATTTTGAGTGACGTGTCAAAATAGTCCAGACGCACAAGAAATCAACCTGAAATATTTCCTAAAACACGGTTTACAACGGCCAGCATCATGCATTAAAAAATGGAAAATTATTTCTTTATTCTCTTTATTTCAAATTAATTTAAACATAGGCAAATTATATCTTAACTTTCAGGCTATCGAGATGCAAGTTGTTTTGCTCGGCATACACTTTTCTCAACAGCAACGTTGAATTGGTTCTTTTCTGATTTTAAAGCAATCCATTTTTAAGTTTTATACTTATGGAACTCGATAACTGCGGAATAAAACTCAACAGCTATTACACCTTCGAACATCTGCTTCCCTAATTCTCGGGTTAAACATGAAACGTTTGTGATGTATTGGTATATTTGTTAATTTAAACACAGGCAAATTATTTTGTCAGTTAACTTAGAGGCACCGTGATGCAACTTGTTTTGCCTGGCATACACTTTTCTCAACAGCAACGTTGAATTGGTTCTTTTCTGATTTTAAAGCAATCCATTTTTAAGTTTTATACTTACTGGAACTCGATAACTGAGGAATAAAACTCAACGGCTATTACACCTTCGAACATCTGCTTCCCTAATTCTCGGGTTAAACATGAAACGTTTGTGATGTATTGGTATATTTGCTAATTAAACACAGGCAAATTATTTTGTCAGTTAACTTTGAGGCACCGAGATGCAACTTGTTTTGCCTGGCATACACTTTTCTCAACAGCAACGTTGAATTGGTTCTTTTCTGATTTTAAAGCAATCCATTTTTAAGTTTTATACTTACTGGAACTCGATAACTGAGGAATAAAACTCAACGCCTATTACACCTTCGAACATCTGCTTCCCTAATTCTCCGGTTAAACATGTTAGTGATGTATTGGTGTATTTGTTAATTTAAACACAGGCAAATTATTTTGTCAGTTAACTTTTAGGCTACCGAGATGCAACTTGTTTTGCCTGGCATACACTTTTCTCAACAGCAACGTTGAATAGGTTTTTTCTGATTTTAAAGCAATTCATTTTTAAGTTTTATACTCATGGAACTCGATAACTCTGATAACTGAGGAATAAAACTCAACAGCGATTACACCTTCGAACATCTGCTTCCCTAATTCTCCGGTTAAACATGAAACGTTTAACTTAGTGATGTATTGGTGTATTTGTTAATTTAAACACAGGCAAATTATTTCTTAACTGTCAGGCTACCGAGATGCAACTTGTTTTGCCTGGCATACACTTTTCTCAACAGCAACGGTGAATTGGTTCTTTTCTGATTTTAAAGCAATCCATTTTTAAGTTTTATACTCACGGAACTCAACGGCTATTACACCTTCGAACATCTGCTTCCCTAATTCTCGGGTTAAACATGAAACGTTTGTGATGTATTGGTATATTTGTTAATTTAAACACAGGCAAATTATTTTGTCAGTTAACTTTCAGGCTACCGAGATGCAACTTGTTTTGCCTGGCATACACTTTTCTCAACAGCAACGTTGAATTGGTTTTTTTCTGATTTTAAAGCAATCCATTTTTAAGTTTTATACTCATGGAACTCGATAACTGAGGAATAAAACTCAACAGCGATTACACCTTCGAATATCTGCTTCCCTAATTCTCCGGTTAAACATGAAACGTTAGTGATGTATTGGTGTATTTGTTAATTTAAACACAGGCAAATTATTTCTTAACTGTCAGGCTACCGAGATGCAACTTGTTTTGCCTGGCATACACTTTTCTCAACAGCAACGGTGAATTGGTTCTTTTCTGATTTTAAAGCAATCCATTTTTAAGTTTTATACTTATAGAACTCGATAACTGAGGAATAATCTCAACGGCTATTACACCTTCGAACATCTGCTTCCCTAATTCTCGGGTTAAACATGAAACGTTTGTGATGTATTGGTATATTTGTTAATTTAAACACAGGCAAATTATTTTATCAGTTAACTTTGAGGCACCGAGATGCAACTTGTTTTGCCTGGCATACACGTTTCTCAACAGCAACGTTGAATTGGTTCTTTTCTGATTTTAAAGCAATCCATTTTTAAGTTTTATACTTACTGGAACTCGATAACTGAGGAATAAAACTCAACGGCTATTACACCTTCGAACATCTGCTTCCCTAATTCTCGGGTTAAACATGAAACGTTTGTGATGTATTGGTATATTTGTTAATTTAAACACAGGCAAATTATTTTGTCAGTTAACTTTCAGGCTACCGAGATGCAACTTGTTTTGCCTGGCATACACTTTTCTCAACAGCAACGTTGAATTGTTTTTTTTTCTGATTTTAAAGCAATCCATTTTTAAGTTTTATACTCACGGAACTCGATAACTGAGGAATAAAACTCAACAGCTATTACACCTTCGAACATCTGCTTCCCTAATTCTCCGGTTAAACATGAAACGTTAGTGATGTATTGGTGTATTTGTTAATTTAAACACAGGCAAATTATTTCTTAACTGTCAGGCTACCGAGATGCAACTTGTTTCGCCTGGCATACACTTTTCTCAACAGCAACGGTGAATTGGTTCTTTTCTGATTTTAAAGCAATCCATTTTTCAGTTTTATACTTATGGAACTCGATAACTGAGGAATAAACTCAACGGCTATTACACCTTCGAACATCTGCTTCCCTAATTCTCGGGTTAAACATGAAATGTTTGTGATGTATTGGTATATTTGTTAATTTAAACACAGGCAAATTATTTTATCAGTTAACTTTGAGGCACCGAGATGCAACTTGTTTTGCCTGGCATACACTTTTCTCAACAGCAACGTTGAATTGTTTTTTTTTCTGATTTTAAAGCAATCCATTTTTAAGTTTTATAGTCATGGAACTCGATAACTGAGGAATAAAACTCAACAGCGATTACACCTTCGAATATCTGCTTCCCTAATTCTCGGGTTAAACATGAATTGTTTGTGATGTATTGGTATATTTGTTAATTTAAACACAGGCAAATTATTTTGTCAGTTAACTTTCAGGCTACCGAGATGCAACTTGTTTTGCCTGGCATACACTTTTCTCAACAGCAACGGTGAATTGGTTCTTTTCTGATTTTAAAGCAATCCATTTTTAAGTTTTATACTTATGGAACTCGATAAAACTCAACAACTATTACACCTTCGAACATCTGCTTCCCTAATTCTAAGGGTTAAAACTCAACAGCTATTACACCTAATTCTCGGGTTAAACATGAAACGTTTGTGATGTATTGGTATATTTGTTACTTTAAACACAGGCAAATTATTTTGTCAGTTAACTTTCAGGCTACCGAGATGCATCTTGTTTTGCCTGGCATACACTTTTCTCAACAGCAACGTTGAATTGTTTTTTTTTCTGATTTTAAAGCAATCCATTTTTAAGTTTTATACTCATGGAACTCGATAACTGAGGAATAAAACTCAACAGCGATTACACCTTCGAATATCTGCTTCCCTAATTCTCCGGTGAAACATGAAACGTTAGTGATGTATTGGTGTATTTGTTAATTTAAACACAGGCAAATTATTTCTTAACTGTCAGGCTACCGAGATGCAACTTGTTTTGCCTGGCATACACTTTTCTCAACAGCAACGGTGAATTGGTTCTTTTCTGATTTTAAAGCAATCCATTTTTAAGTTTTATACTCACGGAACTCGATAACTGAGGAATAAAACTCAACAGCTATTACACCTTCGAACATCTGCTTCCCTAATTCTCCGGTTAAACATGAAACGTTTGTGATGTATTGGTATATTTGTTAATTTAAACACAGGCAAATTATTTTGTCAGTTAACTTAGAGGCACCGTGATGCAACTTGTTTTGCCTGGCATACACTTTTCTCAACAGCAACGTTGAATTGGTTCTTTTCTGATTTTAAAGCAATCCATTTTTAAGTTTTATACTTACTGGAACTCGATAACTGAGGAATAAAACTCAACGGCTATTACACCTTCGAACATCTGCTTCCCTAATTCTCGGGTTAAACATGAAACGTTTGTGATGTATTGGTATATTTGCTAATTAAACACAGGCAAATTATTTTGTCAGTTAACTTTGAGGCACCGAGATGCAACTTGTTTTGCCTGGCATACACTTTTCTCAACAGCAACGTTGAATTGGTTCTTTTCTGATTTTAAAGCAATCCATTTTTAAGTTTTATACTTACTGGAACTCGATAACTGAGGAATAAAACTCAACGGCTATTACACGTTCGAACATCTGCTTCCCTAATTCTCCGGTTAAACATGTTAGTGATGTATTGGTGTATTTGTTAATTTAAACACAGGCAAATTATTTTGTCAGTTAACTTTTAGGCTACCGAGATGCAACTTGTTTTGCCTGGCATACACTTTTCTCAACAGCAACGTTGAATAAGTTTTTTCTGATTTTAAAGCAATCCATTTTTAAGTTTTATACTCATGGAACTCGATAACTCTGATAACTGAGGAATAAAACTCAACAGCGATTACACCTTCGAACATCTGCTTCCCTAATTCTCCGGTTAAACATGAAACGTTTATAATAACTTAGTGATGTATTGGTGTATTTGTTAATTTAAACACAGGCAAATTATTTCTTAACTGTCAACCTACCGAGATGCAACTTGTTTTGCCTGGCATACACTTTTCTCAACAGCAACGGTGAATTGGTTCTTTTCTGATTTTAAAGCAATCCATTTTTAAGTTTTATACTCACGGAACTCAACGGCTATTACACCTTCGAACATCTGCTTCCCTAATTCTCGGGTTAAACATGAAACGTTTGTGATGTATTGGTATATTTGTTAATTTAAACATAGGCAAATTATTTTGTCAGTTAACTTTCAGGCTACCGAGATGCAACTTGTTTTGCCTGGCATACACTTTTCTCAACAGCAACGTTGAATTGGTTTTTTTCTGATTTTAAAGCAATCCATTTTTAAGTTTTATACTCATGGAACTCGATAACTGAGGAATAAAACTCAACAGCGATTACACCTTCGAATATCTGCTTCCCTAATTCTCCGGTTAAACATGAAACGTTAGTGATGTATTGGTGTATTTGTTAATTTAAACACAGGCAAATTATTTCTTAACTGTCAGGCTACCGAGATGCAACTTGTTTTGCCTGGCATACACTTTTCTCAACAGCAACGGTAAATTGGTTCTTTTCTGATTTTAAAGCAATCCATTTTTCAGTTTTATACTTATGGAACTCGATAACTGAGGAATAAACTCAACGGCTATTACACCTTCGAACATCTGCTTCCCTAATTCTCGGGTTAAACATGAAACGTTTGTGATGTATTGGTATATTTGTTAATTTAAACACAGGCAAATTATTTTATCAGTTAACTTTGAGGCACCGAGATGCAACTTGTTTTGCCTGGCATACACGTTTCTCAACAGCAACGTTGAATTGGTTCTTTTCTGATTTTAAAGCAATCCATTTTTAAGTTTTATACTTACTGGAACTCGATAACTGAGGAATAAAACTCAACGGCTATTACACCTTCGAACATCTGCTTCCCTAATTCTCGGGTTAAACATGAAACGTTTGTGATGTATTGGTATATTTGTTAATTTAAACACAGGCAAATTATTTTGTCAGTTAACTTTCAGGCTACCGAGATGCAACTTGTTTTGCCTGGCATACACTTTTCTCAACAGCAACGTTGAATTGTTTTTTTTTCTGATTTTAAAGCAATCCATTTTTAAGTTTTATACTCACGGAACTCGATAACTGAGGAATAAAACTCAACAGCTATTACACCTTCGAACATCTGCTTCCCTAATTCTCCGGTTAAACATGAAACGTTAGTGATGTATTGGTGTATTTGTTAATTTAAACACAGGCAAATTATTTCTTAACTGTCAGGCTACCGAGATGCAACTTGTTTCGCCTGGCATACACTTTTCTCAACAGCAACGGTGAATTGGTTCTTTTCTGATTTTAAAGCAATCCATTTTTCAGTTTTATACTTATGGAACTCGATAACTGAGGAATAAACTCAACGGCTATTACACCTTCGAACATCTGCTTCCCTAATTCTCGGGTTAAACATGAAACGTTTGTGATGTATTGGTATATTTGTTAATTTAAACACAGGCAAATTATTTTATCAGTTAACTTTGAGGCACCGAGATGCAACTTGTTTTGCCTGGCATACACGTTTCTCAACAGCAACGTTGAATTGGTTCTTTTCTGATTTTAAAGCAATCCATTTTTAAGTTTTATACTTACTGGAACTCGATAACTGAGGAATAAAACTCAACGGCTATTACACCTTCGAACATCTGCTTCCCTAATTCTCGGGTTAAACATGAAACGTTTGTGATGTATTGGTATATTTGTTAATTTAAACACAGGCAAATTATTTTGTCAGTTAACTTTCAGGCTACCGAGATGCAACTTGTTTTGCCTGGCATACACTTTTCTCAACAGCAACGTTGAATTGTTTTTTTTTCTGATTTTAAAGCAATCCATTTTTAAGTTTTATACTCACGGAACTCGATAACTGAGGAATAAAACTCAACAGCTATTACACCTTCGAACATCTGCTTCCCTAATTCTCCGGTTAAACATGAAACGTTAGTGATGTATTGGTGTATTTGTTAATTTAAACACAGGCAAATTATTTCTTAACTGTCAGGCTACCGAGATGCAACTTGTTTCGCCTGGCATACACTTTTCTCAACAGCAACGGTGAATTGGTTCTTTTCTGATTTTAAAGCAATCCATTTTTCAGTTTTATACTTATGGAACTCGATAACTGAGGAATAAACTCAACGGCTATTACACCTTCGAACATCTGCTTCCCTAATTCTCGGGTTAAACATGAAACGTTTGTGATGTATTGGTATATTTGTTAATTTAAACACAGGCAAATTATTTTATCAGTTAACTTTGAGGCACCGAGATGCAACTTGTTTTGCCTGGCATACACTTTTCTCAACAGCAACGTTGAATTGTTTTTTTTTCTGATTTTAAAGCAATCCATTTTTAAGTTTTATAGTCATGGAACTCGATAACTGAGGAATAAAACTCAACAGCGATTACACCTTCGAATATCTGCTTCCCTAATTCTCGGGTTAAACATGAATTGTTTGTGATGTATTGGTATATTTGTTAATTTAAACACAGGCAAATTATTTTGTCAGTTAACTTTCAGGCTACCGAGATGCAACTTGTTTTGCCTGGCATACACTTTTCTCAACAGCAACGGTGAATTGGTTCTTTTCTGATTTTAAAGCAATCCATTTTTAAGTTTTATACTTATGGAACTCGATAAAACTCAACAACTATTACACCTTCGAACATCTGCTTCCCTAATTCTAAGGGTTAAAACTCAACAGCTATTACACCTAATTCTCGGGTTAAACATGAAACGTTTGTGATGTATTGGTATATTTGTTAATTTAAACACAGGCAAATTATTTTGTCAGTTAACTTTCAGGCT
>OX421451.1:4583732-4593732 GCA_949126865.1 Montipora capitata
TCTATATACTGCTGTGTGATACGTTTTCTTCCAAGAAAATAGTTGGTCTCGAAAATAATGTTTTTTTCATTTTGTTTTTGAACGCCTGTTACATTTTGCCCTGTATCAGTGAGATAGCTGGCTTTTCATAGGCTTTGTTTGCATTTTTTTTTGCGTTTCTTAGCAGATCTTTATGCTCTTTGAAGTTGTTGTTTTCTTAAATTGTTTCACTCGTTCTTCTGACTTCTTCAGCGTGTTTTGGTTTGTGGCCATGGTAAGTAGCTATCCTCCTTGAACTTCTGGAGTTAAATCGAGAACTACAATGGAATGCTACAATGGAATGCTCCTAGCAACTTGGTTTGTACTTTAATTTTTGTGGAAGTGAAAGTAGCTTTAGTCTCTACTTACAACAGTTAGCATTCAATCAAACTATTGACTTGGGAATAAACTTTAACGGGAAGTCATTTCCAAGTATTTTAGCGGTCCTCTGTAAAACGACGACGTGAAATCATCAAATTTGAGGTTTTGACGACAACGTAAGCATGCAACAGAGAATCTTTCATTCTCTATTTTAGCTCTGATACCGCTGGTACCAATTTATTTTTAGGATACTTCGCCCATCTTGTGGTACGTGAACAAGACTGAATGATCGCGAAAGACATAATTATGACAGAGCCAAGTTATCTTTTGAGGTGACGTTGTCGTCGAACGTCGCCGTCGTAGATCTTAAATTCCCTAACGACGCGAATTGACCAAATTTCAGGTTGTGTACAGGAAAATTCCCTCCCCAAACAACCACACCGTTCATGCCAGTTTTATTCCTGCAATGATGATACACACTTTCCATTTCAAACGAACTAGAGTCATAACGTAGTTATTACAGCGATGGGAAATAATATTTTAAGAAAACGTTCTCGTTGGCGCCGTCGTCGCCCTTGCGTAAGCATCTTTTAAAGATCTACGACGGCGACGTCTTCGAAAACGTTTCCTCAAAATATAACTTTGCAACATCGTAAGTCTTGCGTGATTATTCCATCTGGTTCACGTTGTACAATGTGGGCGAGGGGTTTCAGAGTAAAAATTGACCGAATGCAAAAATAGCCGCCAACAAATTATTCTTTTGTCATTGTGTTAATTAGCCTAACTAGCCTCGTTTTACAGCCCAAATTCTTTCCAATTTTACGCGTGTGAACGAGGCTAGTTAGGCTAATTAATAATAACACAAAGACAAAAGAATAATTTGTTGTCGGTCATTTTTGCATTCGGTCAATAGAGAATGAAAGATTCACTTTGTAAGCTCGCGTTGTCGGCAAAACCTCAAATTTGGTGATTTCTCGACGTTCATGTGAAGAGTACCGCAAAAATATGAGCAAAGGTCCGTGCCGCACGTGCAGCGCGTTTATTTGTGCTCTTTTAACCAATCTATATCATTGTTTTGTAGCGTTTTCCTTAACGACCGCTTCGTAGATCTTAAAGTCTCTAATAAGAGTTCAGAAATGGAAAAAAACCATATCGTACTTTAAAACAATTAGTGAAGCACTCATTTTTTTAATCCCAAATTTATTCAACTAATGCAGTGTGGTCAAAGCTACAGCTTAACTATTTATTGTTCACATTCCCTTTCTTCTCATGCTATTTGATTATGACGTCCAAGGAACTTGGCAAAAAATTTACATGACGACCGCCTGTGAAAAGAATAACATACTTAGTACTCTATGGGTATCAATTCAAAGTTTTTGTTCTTAAATGCAAACCTTCAATTCAAGCATTCTATCTTGCAATTTAAACTCGCAATTATAAATTCAAACATTCAATTCGTCAACATGAATCAAACATTCAATTCAGAATTGAATGTTTGATCGACGAATTGAATGTTTGAATTGCCGAATTGAATGTTCAAATGACGAAATGAATGTTTCAGTTGCCGAATTGAATGTTTGAACTGCCGAATTGAATGTTTGAACTGCCGAATTGAAAGTCTGAATTGCCGAATTGAATGTTTGAATTGACCAACTCAATGTTTGAATTGACCAATTGAATGTTTGAATAGACAAATTGAATAAACAAAAGAACAAAGCGAACATAACAATACCTAATCAACAAGGCCTAATCAGAATAACAATGGCTCTTTTTTCTTCCGCCATTTTGGTCCGGTCGATATGAAAGTCCACCCAAGGTTTGGGTTTAAGAAAAGCAAGTTTGAATTTTGGCGGGCTCAGCAGTCATACTTTTATTCACGTCCGGTTAGCGCCTACGTTTATTCCGAAAAACAACAACAACAACAACAACAACGAAAACGTTAACTGAATGAAGAAAATCAGAAGTGATCCTTGCTTTTATCTAAACAATTTTATAAGCACCTGAAAAATTCAGGTGGCTTTAACGGGAATCGAAACTATGACCTCTGGGATACCGGTGCAATACTCTACAAACTGAGCTATGACTGAAGCCTCACAGTTGGGAGCAGCAGGTGAATGAAGAGAACCGATCACATGAATGGCCCGGTTTTCATAAACGCTAGTCACGTCATTCAGTTGTCTTATCGAGAGACTTCGATTCTTTCACTCAGTACAAAAAATAACGATCTCTGGAGAGAGATGTCGACGAAATTTGCGTAGACGTACTGAAGGCCATTTTTGTCACCCGTTGGGAAAACACAATCGAGACGGCACAGAAGGGCCTAATGTCCGTGATTGGTGGACTTTATGTGCTACTATCGTGACCTCTTTATGACATATCTTTGTGCTTTCGGGGAAAAAAGAGGGATTTTTTACAACGTTGGAGGCTATGAAAAGCAAAATTTCATAGATTGAGAAGTGGACTTCATAGATTTGTACCTATTACGGTGAAACCTCAATTAAGCGGCCACCCTCGGGGTAATTAACGTATTAACGGTTAGTGGCCGCTTAATCATTGGAGGTTGGCCGCTTAATAGAGGTTCGTCAGAAGAATGAGCTGGGGATAAGTTTGAAGTTGAAAATAAAAATGAAAATGTCCCGAAACTGATGGCAATATGGCTTACTAAATTTCTCAAGAGAGCAACAAATCATGGCAAAGCAGTTATTAAAGGGAAAACATTTAAACAGAGGTAGCAGCTATCGTTGAGAAGTTCCACGTGAACACTACTACACAGGAGATAATCTGTCAATTCAATGGTTGGCTCGTGAATTGAAGCTTAAAACCGAAGGATTTGAATTCAGATAATTGTACAAGACTATGCAAGGACAAATTATCTAGCTTGTTATTGGAGAATTGATTTCAATTGATTTATCTGACGCACTCTATACTAAGCTTTTATGTTGAGCAAGAATTAAAAACTGTAGCACTTAGCTTAGTGACAGCGGAATTGTACATCAAAACATTACACAGGTGTGTTTGAGTGTTTTTTATCAGTCGTCGCCTTAATCTATCTCGGACTGTATTTTTTAGCTGGTTAGGTTTTTCTAGCGACAACAAAGATCAACTTGAGCCAGGGGCGAGTGCTTATTTGGAAGCTTTTCAAAGGAGCGTGTTTACGCGAAATTTCGGCAAAGGCGTTCAGGAGTTCGTTCAGACAAGAGAAAATAAAGGAGGCCAGAGAGTACATCCTCCATACACTCTCTGTTTCAGGGGTAATTAGTCTTAGGTTATTTTTGGCTCAGTTCCAATTCTCATTGGTCCCACATGGGTAGATGAATAGCCAATCACACACAGAGATCAACGTAAACGCGTAGAGGGGGGAACACGCTAGGCCACGCATTGCGCGAAATAAAATGGCAGGCAAAATCAGGATCCATTTTGTCGGTGAAGAAGAATTCAAGACTCAAGAAATCTACCTCCTTTATTTTCCCTTAGTTCCGAAAGAAACTCCTTGTTGTAAAATGATTGAAAAAGTGTGAGAAGCGTGTCAGCGGGTAGAGGTTCTGAATCTAACTTCGTTCGATAGTTTGGCCAGAGCTTAAGAGTTTCCTGCAGAAAAGATCTTTAATCCGTAATCTATTTTTAACATACCTGACCATTCCTTGGAAGTTGTTTTCATCAAACGTTGTTCATTCACTTTTTATTATCATGAAGTGGAAAAGGAAACGGCGGAAAAACGGGAGGGAGGGCTGGGTATCCTCTGGTAGTCGCTGGGATCGTGAAAGCCTGGATAGTGGGTTCTGCGGAAATTCCAGAAACACAATCATGAACCAGAGGGTATCGAAGGTTCAACACCCTTCCTCGCAACCTCACTCCTCGCTTGCTTCAGTTTTTGTTATTCACTCACTTAAGGCAAAAGGGTCATAGGTTCATTTCAAATACCCCAACGCCCAATTCTCGGTTTTCATATGACGTCACGGCCGCCATGTTGGAGCCCCTAAACAAAGAAACGGCGGCCATGTTGGAGCCCCGACCATTTCCTTTGGTTTTCATTGAAAAACATGGTTGTTGATCACGTGGGTGAAAACCAACTATTAATAATAATTAATACTTAATAATAGCAGAGCTCCGCACGCCGAAGGCGTGCGAGCGGAGTACCATAGGTAAGAAAATATGGTAAGCCATCTATGCGAGAAAATTTGGTTTTGGTCACCGTACAACCGTAGGTACGTCTACACCTGGGACATGAAGATGTCCCAAGAGAAAGAAAAAACAATGCCTATGCAATTTTTTTTTGGGGGGGGGGGGGGTAAAAGAGGTCTATTATGGGATTTGTGCAAGTAGAGAATTGGACATCCATGTTATAGTCAATTGACACCTGTCAAAACAAGGTATCGGCTGACCAGTATCACATGACTATAACGCGGGCTCAAGTTTGGAGCTCATCGAGGTCAGCTGTTTTTTAAAGTTGACCGCTGACCAGGTACTGGGTGTTGATTGGATCACTGGTTCAAGCCAGGTTAACTTATTGTAAGAACAAATAACCCGGGAGCTCCGCTTTTAGGCTTCGCTAAATCTATCATGTATTAATAATAATAATAATAATAGGAACCTTAAGCAACGACGACGACGACGACGACGGCTACGAGAATGTTGTCTGAAAATATTTTCTCCCGTTACTGTAATAATCTGCGAATACTCCAAGTCGATCGGCTTGGAAAATGTGTGCCCACATTCCAAGAGAAAATTTATCGTTAGGTGTTCACGTCCTCTGCATAACTTCAAACTTGGTCATTTCACGTCGTTGTCAGGGCGAGGACGGCAGAGAAATGTACACAAATATAAAACGCACGTGCGGGCAGTGCAGAGCTTTTGTTTTTGCTTATTAAACCTATTATTTTGTGGCGTTCTGGTAGACGTCGTCTTCATCCTTGCTTAAGCTCCCCAGTAAGAAGAAGAAGAAGAAGAAGAAGAAGAAGAAGAAGAAGAAGAATGAAAATGGTGATCTCTGGTATCTATCAGTTATTATACCTCTATCCATATGCAGTTTTTGGTTAGCAGAACATTTCACATGAGTTTTCACGAACATTAGGAAGTGCGCAAAAATGGTCGTGAAGAATATTTTTCCATACATAGCTGCCAAGATGTCTTGGCTGACACCAACCTCAATAGAAGATAGAAGATCTCCAATACGAATGAACAACATAGAATTCCAAGACTTTGAATTTGACGTCGATTTTACTACTTAATTGAGCGAAAACTGAGATAGGTAACAAAAGCAGAGGTAAAATGTTTAAATTCATTACCTTAGGACGAATAAAATCGTTGAATTCCAGAGCCCCACGAGAAATTAAGTCGAATTCCCGGTGCTGTATACCCCCGCCCGAAAGATAATACACTCAAGCTTCCGGAAGTTGTTATCACACAAGCATATATAACACGTTCTCAACATACCCTTTGTTAGTCCAACTTGGCATGATTCTGATTTTCTTTCACTTACAACAATTTTTTTCTTTTTTTAGCCCCAAGAGAACGATTCATACACTAAGCAGAATCATAATTAAGTGAACCGACGCTTACAACTTCCTGTATCCTACGAACGGCGATGATCGACTTCATGAACAGACAACATACTGACCGACGTACGTTGTCTTCAGCAATAACTGATCGACTTATTTTCCGCGCAATACACCTAGAGTCTTCACTGGTCTTATCCGGCCTACTTGTTCCATAGAAAAAGCAAATGAGGTTGTTTTCCTTGGGATTGTTTTAGATGAACTTCTTACGTGGAAACCACACATTTCCCATGTTGCGCTCAAAATTTCCAACGCTGTCGGTATATTATATCATTGAAAGCAAGATTTTCCTTACTAAACTCTCATTGCACACTTTGTATTATTCTCTAGTCCATACATACCTTTTTTATTGCATAGCTATGTGCGGTTCCACTTACCAAACTAACCTTAAACTATTAGTTACTCTCCAGAAACGTATTGAGAATCATAATTAACAAAGATGCATTTAACACTCATACTGACCCAAGTTTTGCTTAACTTCAATAGTTGAAGGTTGACCAAATATTTTCATTGCAATTAGCATCTTTTATGTTTTGCTATGAAAATAGTTTACTCTATCCTATCTTTGACAATTACTTTCCTGTTGTTCGACAAATTCACCAGTAAATTCGTATTATATTCCACTTGAACCTATAACTAATTTTTAAAAAATTTCTATTCTTTGTCAAAGACCTATAGAGTTTACAATTCTTTGAATACTGAAATTCGCGCAACTCGTGTAGTTTCTGTATCTTCAAATCCAAGTTAAAACATTTTTTTGATATCCAATGTAGATTGAATCCATTTTCTACTTCTAGCCCACCTCGAATCCTGATCATTCTTGCCATAGTTTTTGTTTCTCCGCAATTAAATTTACACAAGAAATCTTCTTGATATTTTCTCTTCTCTGGTATTAATAATTACTTACTTTTTATGTAAAGCTAATCGCTCTATGTAGTTTTCTGTAAGTATAGGGGAAGCCCAAACATTACTATTATAAGCCCCTACGGTTTCCTTTTGGGCTTCCTCGTCACACTTTACATTAGTTCTATAACATTCTCTTTATTTTATTATTTTTTTATTTAGGCATAATTTGTAATCGTTGCATTTTATTCTGTGGTAAATGAATTAAAACAAATCAGAAAATCAAATCTCTGCCAATGACATCTAGGTTTAACAAACAGTTGACCAATCACATCAATCACCAGAGTATTTATACCGTCTACACTGAAGTTACACAAATCACTTGAATCTGAAGATGATTTCTGCTCAGGTTGTCATCCCAAACACTCCTTCTCAGGACTACACTCACCCAAACGATCGTGACGCCTGAGTCTTGCATAAAAAGACGCAAAAATGACTTAAATTATTTATTTATATTCATCAATTACGATAGGAAAGACAAAATGAAAAACCACCACAGAGGTCTTAATCATTTTAGTTTGACCTATCTAATTATTTCTGTCACTTTTGGCCAATATAACTTTTATACAACCGGCGTGATTTATTGATTTGCTCCTAGTTAATTAATTCATCAAGCAATTCTACGCTCTCTACTTTCTCTGAGCATTTCCCTTTATTTTGCTTTTACTGAGCTGGTACTGGCCTTGCTACTCTAAACACTATGCCGGGTTATTCCTCGCCACTATTAAGATTTATTTAATTGTAACGAAATTTACGGCTATTTTTTTAAAAATTCTATTTGCAAAGGAGCGCGAAGGTGTGCACTCACCAGGTCTGCACTGGGGACAGCATTTTCCAGGCACATGTGCTTTTAGGATTCCATGAGGGCAGCCGGCACACCCCACCAAAGAACAGTCGACAAAGGAACCTTTGCAGGTGCAATGGTAACATTCTCCAGAAGCCAAAGTTCGGGCCCAGGAATCTCCTGATTTCATAAGCTTGCCTGCGTGAAAGCAAACTAAAACGAAAAATAATATAAGTTCTGATTATCATTATTATAAAGTGTGAATTAAGTTAGAGTCGAGGTCCCAAGAAGATTGCAATATGCTAAAAAAAAATTTTATGCAATGGAAGCAACTATCGGTTTTGAAGAGAAAGGAAGAACAGCTGAGGAGCTACGGGAAAAAAGAGGAATCTAAAACAGACAAAATCCTAAAACGCAGTCGCACACGGAGCCACATGTCTCAAAACAGTCACAAATATGTCCTGGGATCTGGGTCTCCAATGGATTACGATTCGTTTTGAGCATCTGAGCACGTACAATGGGCCTCCGAACCTAATGCGCATGCTATCGGATTCACACAAGTAGTCCAATATCAAGATTCGACTTTATTCGTACCACATTTGGGACAGCATACTCCTGGTTTCCCGACTTCCCATTTCTCGCACGCATTCAGTTGCGCAGAATCCTGTCCAACATCACATTCATAAAAGCGACAGTTGCTTATATTCCCACCAGAGCATCGGCACTCCGTACACGAGGCGCTGTCCACGGGTGCAGTAACGTTATGGTACAAAATTATACCGCTTCTACACGTGGCTGTGAAGGGAAGTTAATCATTAGCATTTTCAATGAAGAATGTAGAATTTAAGACACTCAATACAGGTTTTGGACGGCAGCTATGTTGCATGGCAGGAACAATAGATTCTTTTTCCTATGGAAACAAATGTTCTTTCTAATGCAAAACATTTTCATTGTTCCTGCCATGCAAAACCTCCATGGACCATTTTACAGTTCTATGCTCAGTTACCAGGCCTTTGAATAAAAGCGAGGTTGGAGTTAACATTGTTTTTGATACAAACCTCACAGCTTTTCTTATGTAAATAAAAACTCGTTAGAATTGCAACAACTTGATTTACATAAGAAATGCAATGAGGATTTCATCAAAGTAAGGTCAACACCAGTCTCGCCTTTGTTTGATTTTTTCTCTTATCTGAGAAGTCGCAACTGACTCGCCTATGTCACAAAGGTTTGGTCTCTTACAAGTGTCAAACGAACTAACGTGTCAAACGTGCTATCAATTCGAGACTCCAAATGAATGTCATGTGCGTTGCATGGGATGTTTCGAATTATGATAGCGGGGAGTCATCGAAAACCGGCGTCGCTCAACAACTTTGGTACCGCTGATTTTTATTCTTAAAACGTACATGATTTTTTCTCTTCCCTGAGAAGTAGCAAATGACTCTCCTATGTTTGGTCTTTTACTAGAGTCAAACGAAGTATTCTAAGAACTATTGTAGAAAGAGACGAGCAACTGCAACTGGTTGTTCTACAAACAACGACTGTCAAGCTCCTGTTTCCTAAGGCCCCGGTAAACGGCCTCAACATTTGCTTCAACATCCGTTCGATTTTGTGAAGCAGCGCCATGTTGAAACGAAGTTAAATCAATGTTGAATGAGTTTAAAAGCATTTAAACTTTTCTTCAAGAACCATTCAAGATTTCTTTTGTTTTCGCGAATATTGAATGAAGTTGAAGCCATTTGCCCCTCTTTCAACATTGTTTGGCATGCGCGTGCGCCCTAATCGGCCTCTCAATGACGTATCTATGTCCGTATCCATAGTGACAACCGCGGCTGCAGCCTGGGACTGAATACAAGGCCTCTCGTGAGCTTTGTTGAATCAAATGTTCACCGGATGTGTTCAAACCGTTTTCCTACCCCAGCAGTCAAGATCTTTCAACATCATGATTCAACAAAATTGAACGGATGTTGAGGCAAATTTTGAAGCTGTTTGCCCAGGCCTTTATCCAGCTTCAGTTATCTCAAGCTTACGTATCAATTTTCAAACAATTTCTGCGTGCAACCTAATTACCCTTCTTGGCCCGGTTGTTCGAAAACCGATTAGCTTAATCCAGGATTAGCGTAAACTTTTAACTTTTTGGTGAAAGTTAATTTTGCTTATTTTTGTTTTTCAAGATTGACTTCTTCTAATGTAAAGTTTTGCCGAATATCAGGGTTGAACAGCATTTAGGAGTAGAGAAATTAACTCCTCGGTTAATTTTTAATCTGGGATTAGCGTTAATCGGCTTTGGAACAACCGGGCCCAGGATTCCATTTTTAACACAGATTTGTTATGTACTTAGTCCCTATCTCGTAACTGCTCGTGCTCGCGTATGTAATTTTTACTTCATTCTTTCCTTTTACAGAGCTGGGATTTCCCGTTC
>OX421451.1:4606232-4638732 GCA_949126865.1 Montipora capitata
TAAAAACTATCCAGTTAAGCTCGCATATTATAAAACATGATAAATTCATAAAGGCCACCTTTTCCAGAGAACAATTTTTTGAAACAAACAACATATTTGCTCTTAGAGGCGAAAGCCTCTTCCTATTTCATTGCGTGCGTGAAGACAAGAAACTAAATCGTGTCAAATTACCATGTACTTCAGGTTCAAACCTTTTCCTGAAGAACCTTTTCCTTGAATAACAAGAAAAGGCTTTACTATTGCCATAAAAACTATCCAGCACACATATCATAAAATATGATGAATTCATAAAGGCCATCTTTTCCAGCGAACAATTTTTTGAAACAAACAACATATTTGCTATTAGAGGCAAAAACCCCTTCCTATTTCATTACGTGCGTGAAAAGAAAAAACTCAATCGTGTCAAATATGCGCAATATTACAACAAACTAAATTTCAGGATCAAACCGTTTCCATGAAGAACCTTTTCCTTGAATAATGAAGCACAAAATAGACGACAAGCTTTCTTTCAAATAATCCTTGGCTGTCACATTTCCATTTTTTTTTTTACCTGAAGACTGTGCAGAGTTGATCACAGATCGACTTAAGGTGTTCGATTCGTTCTCTGTCTTTGTTGAACCCATAAGTTACCAGAGAATTTTCCATTTGGTTTCAGTGTTCTACATAACAGCACACTTGGCAAAATCTTAGAAATGCAGCTCACTTTGATTTCGGCTCGACGGGCGACAGATTGTTGTCGAAGTCCATTACTCGTCGCTTTTAAGATTCCACCGCCTGTCTTGTTCAGTATCGAAATGACTTGCCATTATTGAGCTTCATAAGGGTATATTTTGTTCAAAGATCATTCGCGTTACATGACTTTCGACGCCATTGCCGGTTAAGTTTATCATTCTACTGTGTCCACCAGAGAAATCTACGCATTTCCACTACCCTCTCTATCCTAAGAAAATACGAGCAGAAGGCTCTATGCACAAAGATACCACTTAGCAGGGGAGTGACAGGCAAGACTTTCACCGACACGTAAAAAAAAAAAATTTAAAAAAAAATTAAAAAATGAAACAAACAAATCCCACCCACTTTCCGACTGGGATTGCCATACTGGCAACCCAGTAAAAAATTCTGCATTCTCATTCCGTTGCGCGCACGTTCCCAGTCTTCCTACATTAGAGAGATTTAGCTCGCTTTTACATGAAGCGACAAAAGGTAAGCCGCCGCGGAATTCTCTCTGGAGACGTTTCTTCATACCTGTGGATAACAGGTAAGAAATTTCGTAAAATCAAATAGGGTACTTTGATTTTTGGCAAGACGGAAATTTCAGCCATGCTAAATTTCTCTATTGTCTTTTTCAAATTTACTGTGTTGTTATTTTGAAAGCAGGCCACATTTCAATTGCAATTTTATAATACTCTCGTTAAATTCAATTTTCAGGTTGATTTTTCTTGAGATGACGGTTATATCAGGTCGATCCTGTGTTTATTAAACGGATTCCCCAGGAATAAAATCGTTATGAGCGGCTCTTAATTTAGGGGAGAAAATTAAAATTTATCCTTAAGTGCTGAAGTTCTTCATAAAACCTCAAATTTAGATATTTCAAGTCGTTGTTTTGCTGACGACGGCATAGAAATGAACAAAAGTGAAAAACGCATTTGTGACGTTCTCGTTGCCGTCGCCTTTGTCTTTGCTAAAGCTCTTTAATAATGGTGAAATGTAAAAATGCTGGATAGCGACACTTACTGTTTGCGTCATTAAAAATTGCAGCGATGACGTAACGAACAAACAACCAATAGAACGTACGGTTCAATGGAGGAAAACCGCACGCCGTCCAGCTTTCGTGCACTAGTAGTTGCTAGGTCACCTACGCAAAAACGTTTTTCCGTTACACTTATCCACGCATTCCCAAACCGCGGAGTATGAGAAGTTTTCCAAAGAAAATAGCCAGACAAAAATCACACGTACGTCTCTGAGTATCAGAGTAAGTGTTTGATTTGCAAGGAGAGAGTACTCAAGGATTACCAGACAGCACTTGTGGCAAGAAAAGTAAACACTTAACGCGACCCGAGAGGTCAATGAGGAACATCCAATAAAGAAAATTTAAATTAGAAACCTTCAACTAACAAAGATAAAAAATCTGCGATATCGAATCGTGAGAATTTTTGTGTCGGGCTTCCGTAATTTCGGTACAGAATCCGCTGGACTTGGAACGCTGTTTTCGATTTTACGTAATATTCGAATAAAAAAATTTTTTTGATCCATTCGTACGGTTACCGTAGCTCCTGGATTGTCACTCAAGCAAGAACTGATGGGACGAGAAGAAGAAAAGATTTATTTGACATCTGGAATTTAGATTAGTTCAAACAGGAATTTTTTGCCAAGTGGACTGCATCCAAGATTAGAAACGTTCCAAACACGATTGGCGTACGTATACTAGGAGCTATTGTTCAAGTACTATTTATTAAGATGAATTATTATCCACACAAGTCAAAACTAACTTGCTCCCGCCAATCTAGCCCTTGAAAGACCAAGAATCAGGAAATCATTTTTGAAGTTAAATAGGAATATAGTACAATATACGGTAATGCATCAACTACGAAATAAAACGTTTTCAGTTTTACTGCCACATTTGCTGTTCAGCTTTACGTCACTTTCTTAACTTCTAAATGTAAAGTTATCTGACAGTGTCTGTCCAAGACATTGAGAGGAATAACTGCCAGGTTTTAGTCGGACTTAAAATTTGATAAGGGTTAAATAATTCGTGTATTTTCTCAATTTACTGTCTTGTTGTTGCTACCCTAAAGGAGTCGTGTATTGATTCAAAAATAGGGGGTTGACTGGTTGTGAGGTATGATTACCAGCTTAACAATGAAAATTGAGGGTTTTGGTAAATACAGTCAGATAAATGACAACATAAATCGGCCCACTGATAAGCTCATGTTATCGTAGCACAGAACAACCGTCTAGGAGTTCGTTTATGTTGAATTCTAATCCTGCTTCGGAAATTCGGTTAACTAGGGTCCTAAGATCATTGAAAAAATCCTTGACGAGAGCTTAATAACTTAGATTCAATCAGAAAAGACTATTGTGTCATTAAAGGGGACCAATTTGTGGTTCCTGAAATTTTTCTCTCCTATCCAAATATGAGCGAAGTAATCATAAGTAGCTGACAGAAGCTAATTCATAACCAGTCGAATAGGTTCTTATAGGCTGGAGAACTCAAGAGCCGAGTTATCGAAAGTGCAAAAAATTTTCTTAGGTTAAGCGACCCTAAAGTGGGTAATTTAAGCATTTAATAGGGAGCTCATGAATATAGGTTCCAGATTTGATTTAAGGCTTTCGAAACCGTCTGAAACTTTGAACACCACACTTCTCTCTAGGGTAGTTATAGTTACAATGCTATCATGTCATATATCTTTATTTACCCTCGGATTTTAGAGTAGCTTGGTGTAGCTAGAGCATTTACCTTCCCGACCATGATACACCACAGGAGACACACCACAACACCGGGAATTACATGCCCACACTACGAATAGTGTGCCGTGAGTTCTTTTGCGTCCCACAGGTTTATGAACATTGAAGGGTTGTGAGACGGGGCCAACGGTTTATCGTCCTTATCCGAGAAGATAGGTGAGTCTAACCATTTGCAGATGTCATTACAAAGGCATCATTTTCTCCTCAATTATTTAAAGACCCTTAGTGTTGGTCCAGCCGGAGTTGAACTCACGACCTCCCGCATGACGGCCCGGTGCTCAATCAACTGAGTCACCGGTACGCGGTCATGATCATAAATGACTGAAAAAGCTTAAACTTCTTCAAAATCTTTACCCAATGTTTGCCAGACCCTCAAACGCGTTGCATTGTAAAGTTTACATATTTGCTACGAGATACGCTAGAAGGTCAACATTAGCACCACTTAGCACTAAAAGTTAGGAAATTACTCTCGATCGATTTAAAGGTAAAAAAAAGTAGGCACGAAGGATCATTTTCCGAAAACATGAGATTACGTGTGTAGACAACGTGGAAAAGTGATAACAAAGCTACGAATATTCCTCCTACCTTGGTTTTCGTGATTTTCGCGGAAAGAAATGTCGGACAACAGCCCCAAAGAAAGCACTAGTAAAGACGTGGTAAAACTGAAATCGGAACTAAAATGGCATTTAAGTTTTCTTTATGTATATTGACTCAGACGGAACTCGAGCACTCTATATTGTTTGTTCTTCCATTAGTTGAGTCAGTTTTAGTGGTGTTTTCGCAAATAAGCCATCACCGCGACCAATAAAAACAACTCCTGTCTTGAGGATCTGAAGAGGCTGCTTATAAGCTTTCAGAGTTTTCCCCTATTGTCTCGTTAGTTTTGCTTTCATGCTTCATGGTCAGTTGTCCGAGAAGGCAAGATAAGCTTAATTTAAGATTGGACAGTTGCCCATGTACACAATACTTTACTTGCGATAAACAGCATGTCTCACAGCGTTGGTACTCAAAAACTCTAATGAAATTTCTCTCAGGTAAGAAAGCGTTCTATTTGATGTCCATAGATAGTTGGTCAAAGAAGCTGCGCGAAGGCATCTCAACACGGCGTGGTTTATCGGTGGAGTGTTACGCATTACAATGATTTTTAACCATTAGTTGCAAAGCTACGGGGTTTGTGGTATATTCTGTCGACAGCGCAATCATTTTAGATGAAAAGATGAAAAGAAAAAAGCAATTAAAAAGGACATGGGAAATGGAAACTAAAGTAAACAAAGCAAGAAACAGCACATCCTTTGAGGTGGGTTAGGTACTCAGATAATCAATCCAGAGAACCAAACGAACAAATAAAGCCGTTAAATAGAGACTTGTTGAGATAACATCTCAGAACATGAAGGAAAAAGATTGTAACTAGAACGAAAGGTCCTGTCTTGGGGAGGAAGGTGAGGAGAGGGGGGGGGGGGGGAGTGCTGATTTCTTTTCAGTTGTCCTTTTTCTTGTTGCCTGGCAACTTGCATATAAACTTTTGAGAACAAAAGAATGCAGACTTTCATTTTTTACTTTATCTCTTAAGCAAATGCGCATGCGCAAACTTTGCGGTCTAACTAGGCAAAGTAGTCTATGACGTCATCGAAGGAATAGGCCCATATTTCTCACTGCCTCGGCCGTGGCACAAACGATTGCCAGCATCTCTCTCTTACATACGTTATGAGGCACATTAAAAAGTAAAGATAAATATATGTTTGATTTTTAACTTTTGCTTAAGTAAAACTTTAGAGGTTAGATGCACTTTTAATGGTTATAGTGCTCGCAAACGTGAACAAGAACAACTCGACAAGGCCAGGATAGAGCTTTGATTGGATTAAGAAAGGCGTCATCTGTCACATATGGGCTGGGGCCTGTCCTTTTTTCGGAGACATTCGGTTCAGTGAGAAGTGTGGGGCAAGGAGCTTTCTCATATGGTACACTACTGAGCCACAGACAGTGTCCGGAGGAACCAATACATTTCAGTGTACCCTTTGTTCGAACATTTAGTCTGCGCAGGCGCACACATTCTGGTGTCCCGATGGTACCATCTTTATTCTTCTTGTTTGTATACACAGGTATTCTAGGTATCTTTAATACTTTTAATCCGTTGTGTTAAACATGGTTTATTTCAGGAATATACCCATGAACTTGAGACAGAATCTTTGGATGAGTAAAACTGTTTATGTCGACTTGAATGCAAGTTAAATATTAATACACCCGGCCCAGGTTGCTCGAAGCATGGTTAGCGCTAACCAACGTTAAATACCATGGAAACCTATAGGTTTTGATACCTCTTAAACAACGGTTAGCGCTAACCCGGCTTCGAGCAACCGGCCCCAGAAGTCTACATCGGAAGACGGTACTCGGCGAAACGAAACAAAGGCCTTGTACAGAAATAAGTCCTGAAAAATAAAGTAGATATCGCTCTGTCAAGTGAGACAGATGTTTTTCCGGTTTCTAGCTATGCGTTCACTAAATACTTGCCAACTTGCCTGCCTAATTGACGGAACAACGATCTGTCGCTGAGACAGATCTTATCTCCGACGGCTCCTGACAATTTGGCCCGGACATCCGCTTTGCTTCGCTAAATGCTAAATTGCCCACTGAAATTGGTAGTTGGTGAAAGGAGGACCTCAATTTTGCATAATTAGGACTTTGCTCCGGTAGACGCCTTGTCGGGTAATTAAAAATTATTCCATGAGCGCACGTTGGATATGAGATGGTAAATAGCCAACGAGGCGCGTAGCGCCGAGTTGGCTATAACCATTCTCATATCCAACAAGCACGAATGGAATAATTGTTTTATTAAATTCCTTTAAACTCCAAAAGTTTAGAATGTACGAAATACGAGCGAAAAAAGCGAGCAAATCCGACCGAAATCAAAAAAACTTGATGAGAACCGATGCGATGTCGTGTAACACCTTGTGGTCAGACAGACGCAGGCTCGTCACAAAAACATTTCTTACCTTTTCGCGTGCTTCTAAACGTCGGAATTTAACCCAGTTGTCCAGAAAAACTTTTTTTTTTTGCTTTCTTCAGAGAGAAATTTCGCTTTCTGGCGAAAAAACTTTTAGCTTGGCAACACTTAGATCAATCATTTACCATATAAGGTCAAACCAAGGTATATGAGCTGATAACCGAGATTGAGTGAACCAATCAGAGCACAAGAATTGCATTATCCCAGGTTGAGAATTTAATAAAAGCTGATAACCGAGATTGAGTGAACCAATCAGAGCACGCGAAATGCATTATCCGAGGTTGAGAATTTAATAAAGGAAATATAGTTGTAAGGAAGGGGAAGATATATTGTTTTTGCTTCTGACAGTTTGGTTACCATAGCTCTACCAAAACATCCCTGTACGTAGGCAGCCGCCTACAACGATTTATTAATTAACGTTGTTCTTACCGAGCAAGGCCTTATGTTATGGAAACCAAAACAAACGTATTCATACGAATGGACGAGAACCGGTCCAGACGGCCCGCTAAGGGCCTGTTTATATGAGGCGAGCCAACCCGGTTTGCCGGGGCTAGGGATGCGTTTGAATAACTAGAACTACTTGCAGAATAAGACATCACGCCTCGAGTATCACATTCGACGCACGTATAGAAAGTGTAAAAATAAAATAACTATGTTCAAGATTCTTAAACATTGTTATTTTATTTTTACACTTTCTATACGTGCGTCGAATGTGATACTCGAGACGTGATGTCTTATTCTGCAAGTAGTTCGGGCCCGTTTCTCGAAAGTCCCGAAAACTTTTCGGGCCCGAAAAGCCATTTGTGAAACTGCCAACCACTTGTTTCGGAAAGCCCATCTTTTGAAATGCTTTTAAGGGAACAAAAAGAAAAAGGACTGTGAAGTTTGACGACTCAAATCCTCTCCGTTCTTGAGATACAAAAGGAACTGCGACACCCGAAAATGGCCCGTAAAGTTTCGGGACTTGATCTCGTGATCTCGGCTAATGCTTGTTTTCTTTGTTCAAATCTCGGTTCATTTATATGAGAAGGCGGGCTGGCTCGCTTGCCGAGATCTCGGCAAGTCGGGCTGAAAAATTCTCACATAAACGTTTCAGCCCGGTTTACCGGGATGAAAAATTGTCATGACGCTTGGATTGCATTGAAAACGCAGCTAGATTTGCATGATCACAGGATTATTTTTGCATGTATTATTTTAAAATGCTATTCCGTACTTGCTAGAGCTAAAATGAACTTTGACGGTTACAAGGCACGTAAACAAAAACCTGAAATTCATCCCGGTAAACCAGGATGGAATCGTCCATATAAACACTTAAGCCCTTTTACCGGGCTGGCTCGCCTCATTACTCGTCTGATGAGCTTTCCGTTCTAACGTGAATTCGCGAAGGAAAACCGTGTGAAACCCTACATGACGCGAGGACGGGTTTCAGGCCGACTATTTTTCACCAAGGTACTGGAACAAGGAATGCTGGGTCAGCCAAGAAGAAAGACAGATACCGATCAATGCTCGCGACACTCCGAGTTTATATTCAGTTAGGCTCTAAGAAGCACAGTTTGAGTTCAAATTACTGTATTGACTGTTACATGGGTTCATTGCTTTTTTCTTTAGCTCTATAAAGAGTCTAATATGAACGTCCATGGCTAATCTCTATTTTCTGTCGATGACAGACCAGTGGTAAATATTTTTTGTCTGCTTATTAGTCCAGGACTTACTTTTGGGAATTTGTCCTGTCTTCGGGCGGGGTTACATTTCGTCCTGTTTCGTCCCCTCTATTAACTCTGTCTTAATGTTTTAGTTCTGTTAGTTCCGCTTATCTGAATTTTTCTCGCTATCCGGCTCTTTCGAATTCTCGAATCACGTGCCCGCCGTAAACAATGTTGATATAAATTTATCAACTTTCATAAGTATCATATCAGTTAAACAAGAAAATTATATATTTTATCCTTGTTTTGAGGACGAGTTGCAATAACTAGTGTATATGACACCATCTGTCAACCTGTGTAAATGGACTATGAATTCTAATTTGAAATCGAACGCAAACAAAGCTCAAATCCGGCTTTCGTTATTAATAGTTTCACAATTTATTTTAAAATGGCAAACAGTTTGACAAGGTACTGATTTAATAACAGAGGATGTTTAACAGGCTATTTAGGTAAAAAGAGAAACTGCATTTGTTTCAGATTAACAGAAGTGTTTGTAAGACGAATGCGCATTAACAAAACAAAATTTAAAATGTGCTAAAGTAACTAACAAGCTTTGACTGTGAGAAAAGTTGTCAACATAGACCACGATCTTTGGTCCAAGATTCGGCTTTTAAAAACAAAGGTAAGGCGAGTTTCATTTTTCCTCGTTTGTTCGAGTATGCTAAGTGACTTTTCATGAATATAACGTGGAAAAACTGTGGCCGAAATTGTTGGCGATGAGATCCTCATTAATATTGAATTGCTAGTTTATAGTACTAGACTCGGAAATAATCCGAGAGCGCTCGACAAATGTCGGGAATGACCTTACAACAATCGATCAGGATGATCCAGCGCTGATCTACAGCACTAAAACTGGGCCATCAAAACGGATCGATGACAACAGTTATTATACTCGCACCACTAAGACTAGAATGCCAATTTGGGACAAATATACACTTTATGGATGCAATGATATATCGGTATATTTTGAATTTAAAAGTACATTTATATAACTACGAGAAGAGAAGGGCTAAAGAGATCAAAATTAACGTCTTTTTCAGCGGTGTGGCGAATAAGCCAGTCACCTTGCGAAGCAAGTGAATGCAGTTGGCTCGAACTCCAAGCGCGCGAAAACGCACGCAAGCCAATCACAATTGGTCTTGCTTTAACCTGTGATTGGCTGAAAACGTGACGTCAGATTTTTCCAACCAATCAATCAGGGACACCCAACGTCAATTTTTGGAAAACATCTGTTCGGAAGACGATTTGAGATCTCGAATTTTTTGAACATTTGTTGTAAAATTTAAATTTCTTGCTTGCCTGCCTCTCCTAGGATTTTCGAGCATCTGAAATTTGGTATAATTGCCCATTTTTAACGGATTTTACCCTAAAAAGGTCACCTAGAATTTTCGGAAGCCTTTTTTCTGGCTGAAATTTTCGAAAAGGTAAGTTTTGATCCCTATAATTTTCGGATCACTAGACTTTCAGCTAGGAAATCCGAACAGATGAAAAATTTTTAGGGGATAAGAATACGCCTATATCTACCGTTGAAATACTACTAGTTTAACAATGCTAAGTTTAAGTGGTTTTGAACTATATTCTCGTTGGGTACCCCTGATCAACCACCAAGGTTTACCGATCCGGCAAGATCTAAAAAAATCTCATAACTGCCCTCAACACTTCGTTGAAAACCGTTGTAAAATTGCCAATTTATGTCGCTTTCATTGTGTGACAATTTGGAAAAAAATAATGTTAATTGTAGGAAGTAATTCACGAGCAAAGTTCAACAACATATATCTCTTTAAGAGATACCGACGTTTAAACAGTGAAAAAGTAAACAAGAAGTCCAAACTTTTGCTTTTTGTCTAATTGAATATCTCTGATTTGGCCTTCATGTGAAAAACAATTTTAATCCTCAGTCGTTTTTTTTTTCAGTGTCGAACAAGAGTGGTCGTACCGAACCGTAATTTGATGAGATGGACTGGTCCAAAGAGCTCGCAATCGTCTTATTGGTATACTTGACCATCTCTTTCGAGAGTCAGGTTAGTGTAAAAGTATCGTTATCATCTTGTATTTCTCAAGACATTGTGGGAGTTTCTATTCTTCCTGCGGAGAGGCAGAAAACATATCGGGAGCCCATATTTGAATACCAATCGAAGTAGGTTAGGCCAACATCTTCTGCCTCGAAAGCTCAACGGCCGCTTATTTTAATTTTCAAGTCTCTTTCCTCCAACACAGTTCCTTCAACAGCAACAACAACAACAACATTTTATTTACACGCTACTAACTGGTGTCCACCCACCGTCGTATACGGCAAAGCTAATCGAGTCGCGTGGAACATAGCCTGCGTGGCAGGCGCTAGAAAGGGGAAGGGCGCGCGCGAAGAGAGGGGAGCGCGAGGGAGGGAAACTGTTTTCATGGGTGCATGCTTGTTTACCAGTTTATGAAATTTGGTATAAAAATAGGAGAACACACTCCTTACGTAGCACTATTCATTTACAAAGAGTACATTCCAGTAATAATAATAATAATAATCAAAATTTCTATTGCGCCATTTCTAATAATTAACCAATAGCACCCAACAAGGTTGCTAAAATATGAAGAAATTACATCATAGTCTAAAAAAACGGCTAAAAAAAAGGTCTTAACTCTTCTCTTAAAAGAACTTAAGAATGTTGTAGTTCTTATTTCATCTGGTAAATTGTTCCAGAGTAAGGGAGCAATGACTGAAAAGGCACGCTTTCCATAAGACTCAAGATTATACATAGGGTCTACTAACAAGTTCTTGTTGGCGGAACAGAGTGTTCTCCTTGGCGTATATTTAATTAAAGAATCTGACAGATATTTGGGTCCAATTTCGTGATACGCTTTAAAAGTCAAGATCAAAATCTTGAACTCAATCCTTGACTTGATAGGCAACCAATGTAGATCTTTCAAAATCGGGGAAATGTGGTCGTATTTATTTGAGTGCGTGAGTAGACTGGCAGCAGCATTTTGAACATATTGGACTTTTAGCAACAGAAATTGAGGGAGGCCAGATAAGAGAGAGTTACAGTAATCGATACGAGACGTTACAAAGGCATGTATAACGATTTCACAGTGCTTGTACGATAGGAACCGTCTAATAGTGGCCAAGAAGGATCATCATTAAAGCTGTCATTTGAACAATTTAAAAAATCCCTCATTATAAAGTTTTTTACTTTTGATTTTATCTCGAACGGAATTTAAAATACAAAACTGCGAAAACTGATTACTTAAAGAAATACCTTGATTCAGAAAATCTTGCTAAATGGAAATTATTTGTGGACTCGCAACTTCAGATTTTCGGTTGTGATTTGTTCTCTAAAGCTTATCTGCATAGAAAAGATTTAGAGTTTTTTTTTTCAGGCTATCGGACCCTTTCTTGCAAGAGATAATACAGGTATGGTCGGAAATCAGCTTTGTGGGTAGCATTTCTTCCAACAAGCACAGAGCCTTTGGCTTCACTCTCTCATTCGTGTCGGGAATAAACCAATATACTACAAAACTTGGTACTTAAACGCCGTTACAATATCAAGCCAAGTTTTCTCTCTTTCTATGGCCTATTATCAGCGATTAAGCTATTGCGCAAAACTGTCCAAGAACATTTCCTTCATGATAATGATGATGATAGCAGTGGCCTTTTTTTGCAAAACTTTCTGAAGGCAAATAAACCAAATAGATTTATTTATAAAACGCTTGTAGAAAGAAAAAGCAAGAATCCCATAAACAGCCAGAAGAAATGGTGCGCTGATTACTCGATTGAAGAGAACGACTCGATTGATTGGGCAGCTGTTTACCAGTCACCTTTTCAGTGTACTAACATAACCAAACTACGCATCTTTCAATTTAAGCTGTTGCACAGGAGATTGGCGACCAATGACTTTCTTCAGCGAATCAACTTGACAAACACTAATCTGTGTGGCTTTTGTCAATGCAAAGTTGAGACACTGGTCCACCTTTTCTGGAGCTGCACCATAATATCCCGTTTTTGGCAGAGTTTTAAGGAATGGTTGCTGAAATTTGAAACTCCGCAATGCTCACCCGAATTAGCGCCATCCTTGGCAGATTTGAAGCCTCACCTATTTAATCATAGACATCATCCGTTTTTATTTTTGATTGCAAGAATGTACATCTGGACTTGCAAGACACGCTTCTCTCTTCCAAGGATAGAAGACTTCCCCCTTTTCCTCTCACATTATAACCTCCAAACGAAACTCTTTGTCTTATTGCTTGGTGCGGGCTGGAGCCGTGGGCGTGGTACCTGTAAATCGTATGTGTGTGTGGATGTGTGCGTACGAGTGTGTCAAAGGTGCGTGTGTGATTTTTTTAAGTATATATAACATGTGTTTTTCTTGATTTATGTATTTACTTTTGTAAATTGATGTATGTATTTAAAATAATAATAATAATAATAATAATAATAATAATAATAATAATTAGAGGTCTTTTATAAAATATGATATTTCAGCGATTCATCGATAAACATTCTAACACCCCCTGACGCCAGAGGGGTTGGAACTTACTCAAGCGTATAACCTGGTATTTTTGCAACACAAAATTGTAAATTAGCATTAGTAATTTTTGTTTCCAAGATTCTAATGACATTATGCATGCAAAAGATGAGTTTGAAGATTTGCCTGGTTACGATTTAAGCTAATTACGTTATTGTGAAAAACAGAAAAAGTAAAGTTAGCTACCGAAATCTTACTTCTTAAAATTAATAGAGCGCTTTCACATGACGTCACGGCGGCCATGTTGGTGTTCCAAAACAATGAATGAAATGGCGGCCATGATGGTGTACAAAACTAATCCTCCGGGAATTGAACTCAATTTTTATGCAAATACATTCGTTTGTTTCAGTAATCCAATATGGCTGCTGGTCACGTGATTGAAAACGCTCTATTAGCTAAACGTGTGTGGAAAATGGTATTGACTGGGTACTTTGTTAGCAAAATCGATTATCTGAGTTCAAATTATTATCTAAAGATGTATTTAACGAGAGAAACTCTAGATCATATAAACCGGTGAGCTTGTTCAAGCCTCGTTTAGTTTTGTAAGATGATAAAAAAGAATTATTGAACTGGACATGAATTTCGGCTAAACTTCCAGTACAGCCATAATACGGTAATTATTTTAAGAAACTACTAAACCCTCTTACTTTATCTCCCATCTCGTCAAGGACGATATAAATTAAGCTGTAAAACGGTACTAGAATATATACATATGTAAAGGATTAAGAGATACACGGAGGGCTCGCTGAAGCGTCCGTACGCGACCTTTGACTAGAGCAACATCCTTCAAAATCTCTTCGTGTATGACTTGGCTAGCTTGTAGAAGTTGAAAGAGCTAAAACATCATGAAGAAATTAGTTTAACGTAAATTTCCGTTTCCTTAGCAACCAATCTTCGTCGCCCTTGCGTAATTGTAGGCTTAAAGTGAAGAAGTATTCTATCAAGGTAGCAAAACGTTTTCCATCTCCTTCCACGCTTAAGTGAAGGCGAGAGATTTTGCACAGTTCTAGGATCAAATTAAATTCTAATTAAATTAGCTCCAGCTCTTTATCGAAGTGACTCTAAGCTCGAAGTTCAAATGCTGTTTGGGCTTTGTGCGGCCAACCAACCAATTCTCATCTGTTTGTTTGGGTGTCACCATTGATGACAAATTGTCTTGGCAAAAAATATTAAATCAGTTACCTCGTCCTTAAATCCAAAAATCAAGACATATACTCTAGAGTCGATTTACTTCCGAACTGTTTTACCAAATGTGCTTTATGGTGTTCTTGTGTGGGGCTCTGGTTTTCACTTGAAGCTATGCATACTAGAGCAGATCGATTAATTCACAAACTACCAAGAAATTTTAAAGACGAATTTAAGATGTTCTCCCTATTGCAAAGTGACCATAACTACTGATTATTTTTATCCCTTTTTACCTGACCTGCTTTACTAAATAACTGATTATGATGATGGTGGTTTCTCGCGATAAAACGTTGGCATATGTCGCTGTCGGTTGATTATCGGACCATGTTGATGGTTGATGGTGTATTCAACTTGGGATGGACCGCTTGTTATGGTTTTCAAATGACTGAGGGAAAGCTGCGAATTTTGTTATCAAACCTGCATATGACTATACTATCCAGGTTTCTCTAATACCGAGGAAAAACCGCGAGCCCCGTCACAACCCCCTTCTAATTCACCTTGCTCTTGAAACCACTCACTGTTCGCAAGGAGCAGGACACGAGGAGCCCGATGTTGAGGTCGGGAACTGAGAGGGAAACTACATCAGTGGCGCTCCGCTCAATTGTAACCCCCCTCCCTCTCCCCCATGATAAAAACATAAGTTTCTGTAAGGAAATAAAAATTAACCAGAATCGCAAGAATCTCCTTTTTTTGTCTCGATTTGAAAGCGACGCTGAATTGAACTCTGAAAAAAATTTATTTATCTCTTATCATTTTACAGGCCACTGATGTTACTGCAACAACACCTGGTAGGGTAGCTAGATCTTCGATCATTGTCTTTATTTTTTTCTTGCAATATCAAATTGTGTCTTCGCAGTACTAGTAAAATCATTTGAAATACTTAACTTCTCAACAGATGGAGAGATTCGTTTTAAATACCTGGGCTGCTATCGTGACAAAGGAAAGCAAAGAGCACTGCCTGTGTTTTATTACAACGCTAGGAAGTACATAAACTGGCATCAAAAAGAAGATTATAACTTTAAAAAAGTAATTGACATGTGTGCCACGCATGCGCAGAGCAGGAGTGACCTGGTCTTTTTCGGCGTGCAGTATTATGGGGAATGTTGGGGTGGAAACGCTGCCTCAAAATATAGTCGCCATGGAATATCTGAAAAGTGCTTAACGCTTCCTGGTGTGCCTGGGGTCGGAAAGGAATGGACAAACGCCGTTTATGAACTTAGCCGTAAGTTTTTAATTTAATTTTTTTTTTCCCGTGGGTGTCGAGGGGTTGGCTTAGTTGGTTGAGCATTGGACTAACGTGCGGGAGGTCATGAGTTGAACTCCGGCCGGACCACCACTCAGGGTGAAGTAAAGTGAAGTGAAGTGAAGTTATTAGTCTCTCCACTCGGGGCTTTCAGGACTAATTTACAATGCTTTTTGTGGGGTACTTTTGGCCAGACTGCTCGTTACTCAAAAATTTGGTCTTATCAACGGAGTGACCACCGTACAGAGATTCTAAAAGCTGACGTTTCGAGCGTTAGCCCTTCGTCAGAGCGAATCGAGGAATTGTGGGTTATGTGTAGTTTTTACGGCAGAGTAGGAGCTAAGCTATTGGTGGTAACATGGCAACGTGAAAAATATGAATACATTAGTTAAATGAGAAGCGTTCGTTAATACCGTGAGGATTAAGGGTGCCGATTTCCAGATTCTTGCGGCTTTCAGTCATACCTTGATGTAGGGAAGGGTCGCAGATAGCCATGTGATTTTTGGAGTGGTTAGGGAGATTAAAATGACGAGCGACTGGCTTAGATGCATCCTTGTCATTCTTCTCCGCAAGTTATAAATAAAATGACCTAGGTTGAAATAAAATTAACCTGAATTTAAAGTTAACTGTAATATATATATATATATATATATATATCTAATTTACTGTCATAGTAATAATAACAATAATAATAATAATAATAATAATAATAATAATAATAATGATTGGAAGAAGGTGAAACCGAAGTGCTCGGTGCTGCTCTCGCCTCCCACCTCTGAACCATTTCTGCTTCCCAATTTTCATTATTTTAGATCGGAAACAAAAAAGCGCCATATTTCACTTTGGCATACATTCCGCTCCGCTCCGCTCTTTCATCATTTTTTCAGTTTCACCTCTCCCCAGACATAAACGGGCTATTCTTCCGAGATATGGCTTGGAAGATACCCGGCGCTATGTGCATTCAGAAAAAAATTAAAAGAAACTGTTACGTAATCCTGGTTTTACTCAGCCCCTGTATGTTTTCATTTTTAGTTCAGTGCAAAGTAAATGGCAAGGAATACCAAAACGGAGACCGGTTCTTCGTTCCACAGAACCCAATACAACTCTCTGACGTTGGATGCCAATCGTGTTCATGTGATCGAGGCTTCAAGCGCTGCGACCGTTTTTTAAAATGCGAAGTCCTCGTTTCCTGTGAAAAGTTTATTCCTGCTTCGCAAGGCGAATGCTGTCCAAAATGTGGTAAGGAAATCTTTTAATTAAACAGCTGTGGCTGAAGGCCAATTTTACCGAGGAATTATCATCATTTTATATCCAGCAATCCTGAGTAATATAATTGTTTTATTAAAAACTTCATGATGTTCCGGGGGATAGTATTGTCGAATAAGCATCGATTTCTGCCTCGGTCAATTCCGTTCCAAAATTGGAAAAATGTTTTCAGCCGGCTGTATTGCTGACGTGTTCCGTAGCCTGTGTCCGGCGAGCCAAGAAAATGCTGGAAATCTGATAACCGTAGTTCAGTTTTTAAAACATTGGTTAAACAAGGAAAAACAGTCGTGCTGCAAGTACTACACGCATTTTAGGATATATTCTTGCATAACAATGACATGAAGTCAACAAATTTGAGGTTTTGACCACAACATGAGCACACATGAGCACAAAACTTTCATCCCCTATTTTGACTCCGTAACTGCTCATTCCAATTTATTTTCAGAATACTCCGCTCACACTGCACGACGTGATTGAGATAAAATAATCAAACGATAGTCCAAAGTTATATTTTGAGGTGAAGTTTTCGTCGACCGGCGTAGGCGTCGTAGATCTAAATTAAAGTCCGACTACTAAAGGTTAAAAGCAGGCGGCAAAAAAAAAAACTCATAAATTAGTAAAACGAGTTTTTGGTTTTTTCCGCAGTCATCAGTTAACCCTTTCGAAAAGCATTTTTTACTCGGAAATTTGTTTCCACTGGTCTCCGAATGATAGTGAGGCCCCGCGTGCTTTGCCAGCTAATTCAAGTGGTCTGCTTTCTAACCTACAGTCTTCATATCATCTTTACTGAATTCTTTCCAGCTTGTTATCATCACAACACAACATTCGTTGATGGTCAGATATGGATCAAGAGGCTACGAAACTCTTGCTATGAATGCACTTGCGTGCATAATCAAGCCAAATGCCAAAAGGCAATGCAGTGCCAAGCAAACTGCCCTAATCCTATTCAAGAACCTGGAAAATGCTGTCCAATTTGCAGTGAGTATTTTGACCAATCGCGTATCATGATGAAGTAAAGAAATTATCTACATGTATTTATAGAGCGGTTTTCAATTGAGTGTCAAAAGTAATTAGCGAATTGCTTTGGTTTTGCGTTACTTCACTCATTGAATCGTTCAAAGTTCTCACGCTACTTTTTCAACCAATCAAAAGTGAAACCAAAACCAATCGTGGTTCGCGCTTGTACATTTTCCCGTGCTTTGTGTCGGCTGCGTGTAATTACTTCGAGTTTTGATTGGTTTACTGGGTTGTCTCCGTCTTTTTTGATTGGCTTGGTTTTACGACACTCGATTCAAACTCGTTCTATGTTGTTTTCAGATATTTTTATAGCATGAGAGGATGAAGTAAGAGAGCAGGTTCCCATGCCCAATCACAGTTTTTTTTTTTATAAATTCAGTCTATTTTTAGTTTCGCAAAGCTATTTTAAGTTCTCGTTCCCAATGCCGCGCACGCATATTTAAAATTTCATTACATCATTACAACCGGCCAATTCAGGTAAGGTAAAGTCTGCTAGGAGCCTAGAAGGCCCATCAGGCCGGCGCTTATCTCCGGTTTCTGTAGCATGAAGCGACTAGAAGTATTTCTACTCCCCCATGGATGGGATGCCAGTCCATCGCAGGGTTTACCCCCAGCATTAGATTCGCCGGTACCCATTTATACTCCTGGGTGAAGAGAGGCACCGTGAGAGTAAAGTGTCTTGCCCAAGAACACAACACAATGTCCCCGTCAGGACCCGAACCCCGGACCACTCGATCCGGAATTGAGCGCACTAAGCGCCCCTCCCACAAGAGGTGCCCCTCTAAAAATAGCTGCGTAGCTAAAAAAAGATCTTTAAAAAAACTATAATTGGAAGAGACCCATGTACGGGAGATCCATTCTCTTACGTCATCGAATTTCCTCTCTTGTTTACAATTAGTTTTCTTGCCATAGGACTAGTCCGACCTGCATCATTACAATAATTTTTCAGTGCTCTTTCTTGCCCTTTTTGCCCTTTTTTCGTCACCATTATTTAGTCTGTTTTGTCGTGTTCGTGCTTGCCCTTTCTTCCGCCGCTGCTCTTTTGTATAATTTCGTCTCATTATTTAGATTCTTTCTTGTTCTCTCTCTCCGTTGTTTGTCACTGATATTTAATTTTCTCCTGCTTTAAATCGACCTCGTTCACGTTGAGCATCGTATACTCGTCGCCCACTTACCTTATAATAGGAAATTAATACTCCATGTAATTAACGCGAATCGTTAAAATTCACGTTGATTTAAGTTGTGATAATTATGTTTAGCGTTATTTTCCGCGACGTTGATTAAGCGAAGCGTTAATTTCCGCGCTCTTAATTTCCATTACTTCAACCCTAATTCTGAAACCTTTCCAGACATTCATAACACCTAAAAAACAAAATAAGGTAGAAGCTTTCGTTCTTTCCGTTAACCCCTACATTAAGTAGAAATTTGAGGACTGTTTTGTTGACCAGAGAGCTCAATGTTGTTCGGTGACTTTTTTGCATCCATTTTTTTAATTAATTTGTTCCACTGGTCACCACCAACTTTGTCTTAATCAAGTTAATTCTACCTCCTCCTTCGAGTTGATTTTCTTTATTCGAAAGTCGTTTTACGTCAAATTTGCATTAAATTAAAGCCGCGTTAATTTCCAATACCTTAATTTCATGGAGCGTTAATATCTTTCAAAAAATAAATAAGGTACTGTTTTTTTTCTCTTTTTCTCTCTTTTTCTCTTCATTTCTCGTTGAACGACTCATTAAAAAAAAAAAGGTTGTTTCTTGGTTATCTTTAAATTTGTGGCTTGTTTTACGAAAACAAAATGCCAGATACAGCGCGTCGGCCTTTCAACTTTCTGCCAAAAACTGTGGCTTCCAGCAATACGACACTCCAAAATTGGCTTTCATGAGAAGTCAGGACGTACGGATGTGCGCAGGGAAGAATGGTCGTACGTTGACGTCATAACCAAAACCAAAATTTCTGGTATCGATAAGTCACCATCTTTTCTTAACCATGGTGCTCCGCTCAAGCGCCTTCGGGGGCGAAGAGCTTCACTTTGCGATTCTCAAAATTAACAACTATCTTACCCTCTGCCCTACTATCACGTGTGCATAGGAACTTGATAACGTTCTGTGTTCAAGGAGTGGGGATTGGATCTTTGCCAAAGTGGGGGAGAGTTGGGAGAAATCGACCGGGAAGAGCCGATGAACATGTAGATTTTGACCATGAATCAAATTTGTTTTTCGTGGCTTTTTCATAGAGGAACAGAAGATTTCTGCATCTTCCTTTAAGCTCAGAGAGGATCTATACCGGTTTTCACCGTTTTACAGAAATCGGTCAGAAACAGGGGAAAGGGGACTTGAGAGGGTTAAAATCCAAAACATTCCCCGGTGGAGTATGGCCCCGGATCTCCTAGAAACTTTTTCGTTGTTTTGGAAACCGGTCATTCTTTATCCCCTTGCAGGTGGGTCGTTAAACACACATTTTGCCCCATTGACGAGAATTTGAGTTTTTTAACGCTCGGGGATGTTAAAGTTTCCAATTTCTCTACAAACTGCATGTATAATAATGATTTGGTCAAATAGCTCACGCCTTATATGTTTGCTCGAGAAGAAATTTCAGAGCGTTATGGCTTAGATAAAGGAAACGGAAAAAAAAAAAACAGCAATTAACACATCATTCAAATTTTTTAAAAAGTACTGGTCGCGTGTTACATAACCGTGATTATAAACACAGTAACATTAATTAGTATGCACTCGGATCACACATCTCGGTAGAATTTTTTCTCTGTTTTTTTTTTTTTTTTAAATCAAATTAAAACAGATGGAGGAGCTCCGGAAATCACCGAGGCACCATTCTTTACCATCCCGACAACAACTACCAGGCCACCTCCAACGTTTCCTGATTTTCAAGGCAACTTTAAACCATGGCAAAGCGCCAAAGAGAAAACGAAAAGAAACTACCGCTCAAGAATGTGGAAGGGGTTTGTGACCATTTATTTATTGATTGATTATTTGTTTTACTCATCGAAAGGCACAGCATTAGGACTAACCATCGGACCAGGACTATTTTTAACTTACAATTTTCACCTTCCAATGCTCCGGAAAACGTAAAAGAAAATAGGAGGATCATCATAGTTATTGTCGTCATCATCATCATCATCATCATAATCATGATCATCAACATCATCGTCATTGGTCTTCCCGGGCTAAGCTGCTTTTTGTCTCCCGTTTAAAATACAATGTGTGTCATCGCACAGCACCAAAGCACCGTCATCATTCAATTCACTCGGCATGGCACTCAAGTAGCTAAAGCTTGCCGGGATGACCGACACCAACATCGACCGGCGTTTTATTCCGGCTATACAGTTCAATGTCGAGGCAGGATCTCTTCAAGAAGGGGCTTACTTGTCTTCAGTTAGCATAAAAAAGGAAGAATCAAACCAATCTATTAACAAAAGGATGCTTTTTAGAGTAGACATTACTAACACACTAGAGTTCAAATTGAGCTGAAGGAACTCACACCTTGGCATGTGTGTTAGTATCGCGTTGCAGGCGACGAATGAGCCCGATTTCTAATCCAATTGCTGAAGAAATTACAGCAGTCACCAGAAATCGATGTTTTAATTTACTCGTCCTGCACTTTTCAGAACACCAAACGGCTGATTGTAAAGAGAGTTTTAAACCAGTATATGGTAACATTACTGATTTTAAGAGGCCGTTTCTTCCATCGGATGTAAGTAGCATTGTGAGTCTCATTGTTGCGTCCGTTTGCACTGAGCTGGTGGAGGAACTCTGAAATATCTAATACCTTGAACGATGATCGAAAACCACTCACCTTACTTTGATGCTGATACTCGGTCGGCAGAAAATTTCCATATCTCATCCACACGCAGTCATATTGGGAGATTATTCAAAATTTCCATGGCAAATCGCCCTCGTCCAGAAAGGTTGTCGTTATTTCTATATCTAATTGCTAAAGATATTTGTTATCGATTTCTTTTCTGTAGGAAGTCATCCAGAGCCGGGACGCGTTAAACCTACATCACCGAAGACTAAGCCATCAGTCTCTGTTCCATTCACCTTTACGAGATTCGTTTGTAAATGAAACGTTTGGCTAGTAGCAGAAGATAAATAAAGGCACATGAAATACTACTGAACGCACTCGTATTCTCTTGGTTGAGATGACGGGCGAATTAAGGCAAACAATATATTTGCTGGCATAAGAGATAAAACGAACGGTTCCATTTAACCTTTATCTTAATTCCCCTATCTGCAGCATTTAACATGAAAGCAAAAGGAAATTGTCAAGACAGTTAGGTCTAAGTAATCATTTGTAACAGCTAACAATAAGCCCTTCTGCTCTGTATCGATTTACAGCAAAAAACAAAAAACCGCATTTCACATAAATAAAGCTACTCTGCTGAAACATTTGCGATGATCCAACCATTAAATTGTTCTTGTTGACCGTCAGTTGTTATAGTCTAGACAAACAAGGCAAACATGTGTACCCAAAATGGATAAAAGGGGTTTAAATTTTAAAAATACTGTGGTGCTACGTTGTCGGGGAATTGAAACAAAGAAATGTCTTTATCAATAGGGTTGTTATGGTAAATTGATCACTGATATATATAAAAATTTGGAAGTTGTCGATTCGAGCGTTAGCCAGCTTCGTCAGAGCGAATTACAAGTGTACCCATTCGCAAATGTCAATACAAGGCCAGAAGTTGTTAGTTATTCAAATACCCTTTAAGAGCTTCGACTGAATCCTCGAACGTCCGCCATACCAATCCAAAGTTATGCCAGCTCTTTCTTTAGAGCAAGGTCATTCTTAGCGAGGACAATATTTTCGACCAATCAGTGATCAAGGACCCCGTTATTACCTGCACGGTTTATTGATCTTACTGCTTGTGGTTCCTTCCCCAAAACACTGCAGGCAACACTAAAATTACCTTCCTTGATTTAATAACAACATCTTAAAAATTTATCGAACCTTAAACTTGACTAACAACTGGAACGAACAAAAGGAGTGATTAAAATTTATGTTTTCACCAAATTAAGGAGTGTATTATTCAGGAAAATCGGCCAGAGAGATTTTACCCCTAGATTACGAATTCCCTCTTCGAATCGTTCATTCGATTTTCACGCCTTGTCGCGATTATGCGAGAAAAATGGAATTCCATGACATTAGAATCTGAGGTATTGTTTAATAAATAAATAGGTCTTACTGGTGATTTTCTTGTCAAGCAAATAAGAGCTAATATAATTTCTGTAGCAGAATCGAAAGAAATTTGAGGTGAGTTTATTGTTTTCTGATACTTTGCAAAGACCTTATATCTTTTCCATTGGCTTACTTCATTATATCTAAGTTCTTAGCCTAAATGCGATTTGTAAGATGCGAATCACTATCTACCTTTATTATCGCTTTATTCAGTTGAGTTATATCATTCTTCCCAGAGGGAATGATTGTGAATAACATTTCGTTAAATCAGAAGTCAATTCCCTTGGGAAAGGTTTTCCACACGTTCTTACAACTTTGACTTTCACGTACGTCACCGATTAACTTCTGATTCAGACCAATAATGACTTTGGATCGTTGTTTGATCGTTAAACCCTTTGCCAGTTGAAAATTGCAACTTATTCTGGCCTGTTCTGACAGGTATCGCACGGGACATTCGTCCGCAATGGAACCGGCGCGAATAATTCTTGCGGTTGTCTTAGCCGTAGCTCTTCAAGTAGAAAGTTCTTACGGTAAGTACTGAGTTTGGGATGCTAAGACAACATACGAGTATTTATAAACTCCCCTAATCAAGTGTAACAACAAAGCCGCTGTTCATTTCAATAACTCAGACAGACCAAACAAAAAATTAAAAATAACTGGCATTTATTACATATACCCTTATTATTTGTAAATGCTACTCTTTCCATAGAACTTAGTTTCAAACGCCTTCTAGTCCAAGAAAAAACTATTTGTCGTTGCCATAGCTTGAGCGTTTTTGTCCACTGAATAATCGATGGCCTTTATTTCCCTAACTAGCCATTTTTAAGTTCAATCCAATATTCCTGAAGTAACCGAATCTACGTACTATGGTTTTTCAAACTATTATAACACAAGCTATTTCAAGAAGCATGGGCTAATTTTTCGGTTGACAAATCTGTTAGCCACCGGTAAAAAATAACCACCTGACCACATGGAGAGAAAAAATAAGGCTAGAAGATAAAGTAGACAAATCGGCAAATTAGCCTTTTAGCCATTTTCGTCATTGGTTTAACGCTCCCGCACGAAGAAAAGGTGGTGGTTAGTTTATCCTTAACAACTAGCTCATATGAAATTGATGCTATGGCAGAGGTAAAGAGATGAGATTCAAGAACATGATTGAGGACTTAGCGATATGAACGTAATAGAGCGACTTTCGTATGACCTTGAAAAAGTGTTCGCAATTTGTTTCACGGAGTAATGATCGCCAAGATTAAAACAAAGTTTCTCCTTATTCCAGCCAAGGAAACTCCTAATATGGGCAGTTAACAGTTCGATTGCCCAATCACATTACCGCATTTCAAATGACGTCAAAGCAAAACCTTCCAGAACGTTCCATGGGGAGATGACGTTGTTTGCATCCGCATTCGCTAAGCCAATGAAAATTCGCACTTATTTGTTTTTGTTCGATAAGCCAATGAAATGTTTTGCATTTTTGTTTACGTCCTGCTTTTACGTTTGTTTTTCAAGGTTACATGAAAGTCGTTCTATCCGATTACTAATTCGCACGCTGTACCACTGAGCTATAGCAGACTCGTGGGAACTGGTCATTCACGTGCCTACCACCTCAACAAACTTTTCAACTTTATATATCCTCCGAAATTGTCCCGAGTATATTACGTTGCTTTTAGGAACTTTTTTACCTGCTTTAAAGGAGGGGAAAAGTGGTCATGGTTTTATATCCATGACTGAGAAATGAAGGGGAATGGGTTCCATGCTGGGTTGACGTCACATATTACTTTGCATCGCTGTTTTCGATAGCCCTTATTCACGATAGCCGCCATGTTGGTTTTCAAATTGTTATGCAAATTAGCCATGTGTTATGCTGGGGGGCAAACATCGGAATAAAGGCAAATTGCGGAAAATCGGCTTGTCGAAATATTGAATTAAAATTGCTTAAAGTACATTTTAGAATTTAGAATTAAGTATCTTTTATAATAATTTTATATCTTTTGATTGCCTCCGACATTTTGACTTTCTACTTCGTTATCTGCTCATTTTTACTGGGTTGCCGTATGGCAATCCAGTTGGAAAATGGGTAGATTTCTCCGTTTTATCTTTTTTATTTTTTTCCATGTCGGTAAAAGTCTTGCCTGTCACTCTCCTGCTAAGTGGTGTCTTTGTGCATAGAGCCCTGCTGCGCGTATTTTCTTAGGATCGAGAGGGTAGTGGGAAATGCGTAGATTTCTCTGGTGGACACATTATAACGATTAACTTAACCGGCAATGGCGTCGAAAGTCATGTAGCGCGAATGGCGTTTTAGTGGATCTTTGAACAAAATATACCCTTATGAAGCTCAATAATGGCAAATCAATTGGATACTGAACAAGACAGGCGACAACATCGACAACAATCTGTCGCCCGTCGAGCCGTCTTTTACCAAGTGTGCTGTTGTGTAGAACACTGAAGATTCGCAGGGCAGCGATAATAGTGAATTCAAAGACTAAACCAGGTGGATTGAATGGAATTTCAAGCGTTAAAATCGCTGAAAAGGTAAGATTATTGTCGAAGCGATGCCGCAATTGCGTGTCTTCACCACATGTTCCTTTGATCTCACATTATTGTGTTTTCCGTCAAAATATTTGCTTGTTTTCGCTTTCGCTCGAACATATTTACCTTTATTACATGTCCAGTGAATAGTTTTATCCTCTGGGATGAATTTTCCGTCGAAAAATCGGTTATTTGGGCGGTCAGTGTAAAACGCAGACTGCAGACTGCAGACCGGGGGTAAAATGCAGACTGAGGGTAAAATAAATATTAATAATAAAAAAACGAGTCATAAGGATAAAATAAAGATTGTTTGAAAGACAATCCTGTTTTACATCTGTCAACAACTCACATTATCATGACTGCAGGTCGCTGCACCTTTTGGGGATGCGATCGTACGCGTTGAAATCATCTGTGCTTTGTTTCTGCGCTTCCAAATGCATTGCAATGTTCCAAATTATTTGTCACACCGGTACATCGAGGGAAATCGATCGAAAAACCAACAATTATTACTTCGAATACCTGAATAATCTCGGTTGCCTTTTTTCGGTGCAACGAAATACCCCGGGGGGGGGACTCCCATATGAAACAGACGGGGATGCTCGTCGTCTCGCTTAGGGGTGTAAATTTTGGATTTTGGTCTCGCTTAGGGTGTTCCGGGCAAAGCGCCAATATTTTATGCCACCAAGGTCTCGTTTAGGGTTCCGCGAAGTAACACAGAATTACGCGAAGAGAAACAGAAGTCAAATTTCCTTTTAAATTTTCTTTTTAGATAAAAGCATTCGATGATTATGCCTTTTTATCATTAAAACTCATTGCGTGTCGTATTTTTGTGTTTTTAAACGGTCTCTTTTAGGGGTCAAAATTTGCTTAAGCCACGCCTAGATTGGTCTCCTTTAGGGGTTGAATTCAAAATTTCCGACGAGCATCCCCGTCTGTTTCATATGGGAGTCCCCCCCCCGGGCGAAATACACAAAGAATTTCATGTATTCCGAGCAATTAGGACGCGGGGATTTCATTGGTTAAGCTATTCGTGATAACCCCTAGGGAGAGGTAATAATTGAAAATTACATCTTCCAGATGCAAAACAAACGAACTTGTGAACTAAAGGATAAACATAACGTACACGAAAGCGAATGAAAGGATCCTAATAAGAAATTTTTACACCTCAGTCATACTGGCTTAAGCCGACTGAATTGAAACGTTAAATGGTTGCAAAATCCACGTTATCTCTGTCTTTGTTAATTGGTATTGTAGCCATGCGTGTCAAAATAAATTGAGTTATTGGGTAATTACTCGATTACTTTGTTCAGTGCAGCAAAATGGACAGTTGAATTACGGGGTGGTGACTTCTTTGCCTAAAAGCAACTCACTTAACGAAACTATCCTTTTTCCAACAACAACAAGGATTGAAACAGCTTCAATTCTTACAGATTTCGATGAAAATCCGGATTTAAAACATGCGGTGGGGCAACCAAAGCGATGGGAGCTGTGTTGGGGTTTCAGTGTGAAAGTACAAACGGCTACTAACACTCTTATAACTCTTTTTTCATTATTATTTTATTAACCCGCAGTCTGCAGTCTGCAGTCTGCATTTTACCCTCAGTCTGCAGTCTGCGTTTTACACTGACCGGTTATTTGGGTGGTTTTTGGCAACAGAGGTTAATTATTCGTAATGCGATCGCTTCCGTTGCCGTTAGCAATGGGTCGCAAATTTGACACTTTTATCGCATTATCACATTACGCATTGAATCCACGTTATCTATTATTCCTAAAAATCTAAAAATATTTGTGCCTCATCAGTTTTCGGTCGAATTTATGTCCAAGAAAGCAGATAAATTGCAGAAAATATTAGTTTTGCATCCAAAAATTCGTAATCAACGCTAAAATGACCAAATTTTGCCTGGAAAACATATTTTACTGTTATTTTTCTTAATTTTTTTCGTTCAACCTTCGCTTTTATAAAATGTTTCAGTTGTCTGTAAATAAGTTATATGCTGTTGGGAAGCTTATTTTCTTAGCTTTAAAATGATGTATTTTTTCCCCCTAACTTTAAATATTTTTTGAGAAAAAAAAAACATATTTTGGCGATGGCTGATTTACCGCGGTTTTCTCGCGGTTGGGAAAGTAGGAAAAAGAGTTAGGCCGGTAGCCAGGTTTTTAACCTCAGAAAAGGATCTGTTTCGTCGTACGAACGTGTGAGGACCTGTGAGCCAAAGGGCCTCTGCTGGTATGACTTCTGGGTGACCCCTTAATAACTTCTTACTAACCGAGCGCGAGGGCCGTACTGCCAGGGAAATATTGGCCCGAGGTCGTGGCAGTACGGACCGAGCGCAGCGAGGTCCGTACAAAAACGACCCAGGACCAATATTCCCCAGTACGGCTCGAGCTACAATAGCTCGGTTAGTAAGTAGTTTATTATATGGTTTTTTAAATTACCTTTTGCTTTGTTTTTGCAAGCCCGTAATCGGTCCGTGGGCCAGTCACAATTAGCCAATCAGAGCGCGCGTTATATCGTCTACAAACCCCAACTGAAATAAATTGCCTGGAACGCTGCACGTACCACAGGCAACCCAGTGTACCCTCACGGAGGGTCTAGTTCACTGAAAAAAACATCGAAGTAACTTGTGTAAGCATTCTGTTTTTTTACTTAGATGATCAACATTCAATGAACGTGAAATAAATCATCTGTGTGGCTAAGATGTTCGTTAAAACCTCTCGAACTGGTATTGTTTGCCCCCTCAGAAGTGTGTAGCTAATTTTCATGATAAAGGCAAATCCAACGTGGCGGCTGTCGTCAATAAGGTCTATTAAAGAACTATCAGTATGCAAAGCAGTCTGTGACGCCAAACAGGTATTGAACCCATCTCCTTCCTTGCGCGGCCGTAGATCAAATTACAAACAGTTTTTCCACTTTTTAGGAGTCTTTTAAACTGAGTGAAGGAGAATTTAGCGAACCAAAGAATTTGTGTTCGACAAGTGCAGAGAATAGTTGATCAGAAAGGGTTTTTTTTTTAGGTCATAGACACTTTAATGTTGGTTCAAATTTCAAGGCTATGATAGTATTTCATTGAACTTGAAGCTATTACCTGCGTATTTTTAATTGTCTTTTCGTATTTTTTTAGTTCCAATGAAGCTCATGGAACTGAGAGCAAAGAGTAAGTTTCTCTTGTGGCGCATGAGGTGTTTTACCATCTTCGATGGCTTTCATTTAATCCAGCCCTTCTAGGGCGGGTTTCAATCGAGTGTCGTAAAACCAAAACCAAAGTAATTACTTTGGCCAATCAAAAAGGACGGAGACAATCCAGTAAACCAATCAAAACTCGAAGTAATTTCAGGTAGCCGGCACAAAGCGCGGGAAAATGTGCGCACGCGAGCCACGATTGGTTTTAGTTTCACTTCTGATTGGTTGAAAAAGTGGCACGAGAACTTTGAACCAACCACTGAATGAAGTAATGCAAAACCAAAGTAATTCCCTAATTACTTTCGATACTCAATTGAAAACTGCTCTAACTGAATGCCTCGATTCCGTCTCTTTCTTCGTCAATTAAAATAGAAAATTATAAAGTCTACTCTTCTTTGAAATTTTTCTGGGAGGTTGTCCTTAACCATTCTTTGAAAGACTCATCAACTTTTAAAATAAAGAGAAGACAGCTAAAGAAGGCACTGAAATGGTTTGTCTGAAAACTTTATTGCACGAAACTCGCTCTGTAATAAATGACGCAAACTGCATTTAGGCACATAAAGATGCCGGCCAGGACTTAAAATTAAGGTTAAAGACTTTAAAATGTTCACTTGAAAATTTCGTTTTGCTTTCTTTCACAGGGAGTCCATGTGGACCAACTTGTGCTCCGTCCTGTGCACCTCTTTGTCAACCAACATGCTGCGCTCCGCCCCCGCCTCCTCCTCCTCCTCCTCCTCCTCCTCCTCCTCCACCGCCCCCACCTCCCCCATCCTGCCCTCCTGTCTGTCTACCCTGGACAATAACCTTTTCTCCAGCACCATGCCCTGGTCAATGTCAACAGGCTGGTTGTTGTGCCCCACCTCCGCCCCCTCCAGTTATGCCACCACTTGCTCCACCTGTTGTACCACCTGCTCCGCCTCCGGTTCAACCGCCGCCGCCTTGCCCACCTGGCTGCCCCACGGCTTGTTATCCGGCGTGCTCTCAGAAATGCTGTAATCCTCCACCTCTACCACCACTTCCTCCACCGCAGCCTCCAATGGCACCTCCGTGCCAGCCGTCATGTGCTCCTACTTGTTGCCCAGGACTCCCACCTCCCCCAATGATGATGCCACAGACTCCACCCATGTACATGCCTCCACCAGCCCCAATGATGTTGCCGCCCCAGCCCCCAATGTGCCCACCGCCATGTGCTAGATCGTGCTTACCTTCTTGCAGACCCGAATGCTGTGACAAGAAAAAGCGTGACGCTGAACATTGAGTGTCAAGCCTGGAGAATAAATAAAACTGTCTCACACTTGAAGATTACTAGTGTAAAAGCTGCTTTTACATATGGTAAAACTGGTTTGAGCTGGTTCAAAAACAAGTTCAGCAGAGGTAGTACACGTTATACGCAAAAAGGGGCTCAAAGGCATACCTAGTTTTACCTAGGGCATAACCGCCAAAGATGAACACCTAAGGAGGCAATACAACATGGGGTCTTGGATTCCGGATATTGTAAATATGACGGACAGCCGTTGCTATGTGACACACATGAACTTCTATCATGATCATGTACCACTGTGTTTGTTTACACTGTATTATTTTAGAGTGTCTTAATAAAATTATTCCTTGGCTTATTCTGAAAATAATAAAAAGATATTGCTCAGGCAAGATATGAATCTATATTTGAAGAAGAAAAACTGGCCAAATCTAAAATTCTCGGTCGTTTTCCCAAGCGTTTTTTTTACACAAACATTCTTAAGCCTTTGACGATTTTCGGAAATTGTCCAACGGTCCCTCAATGCAGAATTTCCATAAAACCTCATTGTGAACGCTTTTCAAAACTAACCAATTCTAATTTTAGTTCTAGGCTGTTTTCAAAGCGGTTCATTCGCTTAGAAAAATTCTACAACAACAACTATCTTTATTTTCTTGACAATAGCTATTTATACAAATGCCCAGGCCCGCAGGTAGCCAGGTGGGCCTGTTGAACAGTCATTGTAGATTCAATGCACACTAATGAGACGATCGCACGACTTCTCGCCCCTAGAAGTTTGCGTGATGTAGCAGCTGATCCAAAGATTACTCGCTATTGGTTCGCAACCCTGACCCCAAACAATAGCTAAAACAATAGAAAGAATGACATATCATTGTTTCCTGCAAGGGTTGCGGGTTTGTACTGTAAAAATTTCCAGTCGTCCCCCCTTAGCCGCATTTTGGACCTTTTTTTTAAAACTAACCAAATCTATAATTCTAGGCCTTTTTCCAAGCGTTTGTGTTTTTGCATAGAAATATATTAGTCTTTCGAAAATCAGTTCATACTAATTAAGGGATAATGCGACTTGTATTTCATAGTTTTCTTCCTTCTAGAAGTTTGCCTTCGATATGGTTCATTTCTTGAAAGAATTTCAATGGTTCCCCGATGATCTGGAAGGTTGAATGCTGAATTCAGTCCAGTCATAGGCCATTGCAAGTAGCAGTTTGATACCGTAGAGGACGAGTCGCAAATGTGAATCGTTCTCATTTAGGTTTACCTCGTTTACCTTTACAACTGCAACATGCTCAACTCTTCACTTTGGGCCCATAAACACTAATGTGTTTTTAAAAGTTCTCTTTGCCTGGACCCGACGTCATTGTTTTTCCTAGGGTAGAGGGGGGGTGGGGGGGGTAACGCTAGGGAATAGACTGCGAGCAGTCTCTCGTTTGCTCGAAATCCGCCGAGAGAACGTGCTATGCGCTAATCGCGGCTTCGCCCCTCGCATATCACGTTCTCTGGGCGGATTTTCGAACAAAAGAGAGACTGCTCGCAATTTACTTAGGAAAGCCGGCGTAGTTGACTGGTAAGGTCTCTTTTTCTTTTATTATTATTATTTTTTTGGAGAATCTCAGTGGGAGTGCGTACCCCCTGCACCCTCCCCCTAGATCTGCCCCAGTTTTGTTTTCAAAAAGTCTTCCTTTTGCGGCCGTTGGAAAGTGGAGAAAGCGCAGCAAAAGTATACGTTTTCAAACGAAAACGGATTTGTGTATGAGGCTATAATTTGCCTATATTCTATTGGTCACTATCTAATCCATTTTGAAAAAATTATGGTATGCCAAAAGCTAAACAGTAACCTCTAAAATTTGAAATTTGAGCAATTAAATGTTTTTGTCCTGTTTGTCCTGACTTCAATTAAAAGTGAATAGGACGTTTTCAACCAAGCTCTTGAGACACCAATAACAATAGAGAAATGTGCGACTTCTGGTAGACGAACAAAAGTAGCGAATGAGAGATCTTTTTGTTTTCGTCTACCAACAAGGCCGCGATGACGTCACGCGAAAACCTCCTATAGAACAAACAGATACATAGTAAGAAAAAAAAATAAAATTCATGTATATTAAAATCGTGGATATGAAAAGATTTTCTATGTTTTTCAACTAAAACAAAAGAAAACTATTTTTATTTTTATTTTTATTTCCTCCAACCCCTAAATAATACAAAATTGAGAAGATATAGATTTAAAAAATAAATAAATAAATAAATAAACACTTAATAGAAGTTACAAATTACAACACTTAAATTATTTTACATGGTATATTTGAAGGAGAGGAGAGGGGAACATCTAGATAAACTAATGTTGTGCCCCTTTGAGTTACGTGTAACACAAGAACTTGAGATAATTAATAGTTAGGTAGGTAATAAAAAAGATAATGTTTCATTAGTATTGAGCAAGGTACCAGGTATAATTTTAGATGGTTTGTCCCTAATGAAATGCGGGATATTATTCCAAAAGAAACATCTAATATAATGCTGGAACAAAATCTCCTAAGGTTGGTTCGAAATGAGGGTATGAAGATTTGATTGGATGATGCACTGCAGGTATTGTAATTATGTAGCTCAGATACTAGTGAAACACTGAGGTATATTAGAAAACTTTTGATGGTGAAAATAATCATAAAAGAGCATACATGTATTCACTTTGACAATGTCAGGAAATTGCAAAAGGTGTAAGGATAAATAATGTGGAGTTATTGGTTCCATTAAAGGGACATCATTTATAACACTGTTGCTTAAGTAAGGTTGAAACCAATTATATTCACTTTGTTGTAGGCCATAAAACGTAAGTTTATTTAATAATATTTGATGGTTCACTGTATCAAAAGCTTTACTTAAGTCCAGAAATAAAGAAACCACATAATGGCCTTGATCAAGAGAGGAGGTTATTTCTTCAATAAGATTAATTAGACAGTCAA
>OX421451.1:4643732-4668732 GCA_949126865.1 Montipora capitata
AGCAACATCCAGCGCCCAAATCTCTGACTAGTGGTAAGTTTTCCCGGGTGTCTTTCCCATAATTTCCACTGTTTACAAGGGGTCTTAAATCTTAGGTCTTAGTTTTTGAGGGTCTTACATTTGTAGTTTTCGTAACACCTTGCAGTACAGACTCCATTTTCCTTAGAGAGCTTGCCTTTGACTTCAGCTTAAGCTTAAAAAATTAATGCCTAAAGAGAGGTCCCAGGCAAAAAGTTACATGATAAGGTTTGTAGGAAGCAGTAATCGAAGTACTTGCCAGCAACGCAGTTGTAAATTATTCTGAATTGTTCTCGCTTTAGTAAATAATTGTAAATTATTGTAAAATGTGGAATTATGTTAATGAAGCCAGTTTACAAACTTTGATGTCATTTTTGGTATGTTTATTCGAAGGCCTAGGTGTTGCTTCAAGTCCATATATCAAAGTACTATAGATTTGAAGAATTTCTAGTGTAGGTTCATCTTTCTGGAGTATTTTCAAGGAAGGATTAAGGATAGAACTTTCCTTTCGACTTTCCCGCTACTGTTTGAAACCAACCATTTCTTTGACAGATTTTCAAACTGAAGTTGTTCAAGAGAATATTATAAATAAAGAGATTGAATCCAAGTCCCATTTTCTACACAGTTTAATTGACACGTAGGTGTATTTTAAGCTGTAAGTATTACAACTAATGCGGTAAGTTTCACAGCTTTGAAAACTAAATGATCGCCAGAGTTCGAATTCTTATACTTCTTGTAGCGAAGATTCTTCTCATTACACTGCTTAACAATCCTTATTTACAAAGAATTTTTCTCTGAATTCGAACTCGTTAGCAACTGATATCAGTGAGTGTTCTAAGTTTTAAAAACATGTTTCAGTCTAGTCAATCCACGCCTGCTAACTTTTAGAAACGTGAAATCAATAACCTTCAGCTGAAACGTGGCTTGAAGCATCATCCGGCCATGATGCAATTGTCCTTGTTCAGTTTAGATTTACTGTTTCTTTGCCTTGTCTTGTTTCTTTCCGGCCTTCTTGTTTTCTAGTTGGGCTTTCTTGCAGCAAACACTACATGGTGGAGTGCAAGTTGGGGGGCATGGAGGAGGGCAGGGAGGCGGTGGCGGAGGGGGGCAGGGCGGGGGGCATGGTGGTGGACATGGGGGTGGACAGGGTGGTGGGCAAGGGGGTGGACAGGGTGGTGGACAAGGTGGTGGACAGGGTGGCGGTGGGAAGTGGTGTTGTTGTACGTGCACTGTCTGGACAGTGTGGCAAGGTGGTGGGCATGGTGCTGGTGGTGGGGGAGGTGGTGGTGGAGGAGCTGGATGAGTATGATGGATGAAGACATGTTGATGAGATTCAGTAGAGATTGGAGGAGGAGAGGGCATAGGTGCAGGGGGAGGACCTGGTGGGCTAGCGTGATATACGTGATGGTGCACGGTGTGACCAAAGTGGCATGGTGGTGGGCAAGGAGCCGGTGGTGGAGGTGGAGGGGGAGGAGGGGCCGGATGGAAGTGATGATGGATCAGGTTTGCTTGGCTACTTGTTGCTATGGGAGGGGGAGGAGGAGGTGGGGGAGGAGGACAGCATGGAGGAGGAGGGGGAGGTGGTGGGGGAGGTGGCGGTGGACAGCAGGTTGGTTGACAAGGGCAAGCAGCTGGGCACCCATAGGCACACTTCTTGGCTCCTGAAAGACATCAAAAAACGGTTTGTTATCTTATATTAAACGTTCCACCGATGAGATATTTCTAAAAGGTTTTCGGAATTTGAGTGTGGATTCTTGAGGCATAAAAGGAAATTCTGAATTCACGTTTATGCCGAAAGTCAGGCTGAAAAATGAACTGTTAGCAAAAAAAAAATGTACTGTTAGTAAGAAGTCCATGCGATTGACGGAAGGTCTAAAAAGAGTGAAATAAGTTCAAATAAAAGGATGATTATTGTTTTATGACATCCAGCAGACGCTAATAGGTTGGTGACTTGGGGCTTGAGCAACGAAGACGTCGATGAATGCAAGAAATACAGAGTACAATGGGAGTACTAAACAAAATACAATGGGGAGCTTAAGCACAGAACGTTCTTGAAACTGGAAGTGATTATAATCGTCTTCAACAGTGAAGTTGTTGGCATTCATCAGTCGATTTCGACTATGAAATAGCGCCGTGAGAGTCTGCTGAGGGGCATCGTCTCAAATGGCTTTAGAGGCCAATCCTAGATTTGCAGTCTCTGCTGCAGCCCTGGCATATAAAAACAGACACAGGCCGTGCAACTGGATGGTCCTGCTGATGACACGCTGGTGTCAATGTTGCGTGCTTTCATGTCACGCATGCATACGTGCTTAAAGCGTAGCTGGGAGCGGCCAATGCGCCTTGCCCCGTTGGTAAGTTTGGAGAGTGTTGTTGATGCCTCGCCGATGCCCTTGCTGAGCTCCACTTCCAGAGATAGGATGTCGGTAGTAGTGGAGCCCAGGTACTGAAACTGGTGGACAACTTCCAGTTCTTCACCGTTGACTGTTGTGTAAGGCGGAGATGATGATCCTTGTCCCATGACCTTGGTCTTCTTTCGGCTGATTGTGAGACCGAAAAAGGTCGCAAGGGTCTGAGAACCTGCCCATTAGTCTCTGGAGCCCGTCTTGCTGTTTGAGATACCAAGACTGCATCATCTGCAAACAACAGGTCTCTAATTGTGACTTTCCTGGACTTGGTCTTGGTACGGAGCCTTGAGATGTTGAAGAGGCGGACATCGGATCTGGAGTGGAGATACACACCATCTCTTGTCGACTTAAAGGCGTGTTTTAAGAGCAAGGCGAAGAAGATGCCAAACAGGGTTGGGGCAAGAACACAGCCCTGCTTGACACCGCTCTTGACTTCGAACTCGGAAGACATATTGCCATCAAACTGTACAGTACTCATGTACAGTGAAGTGATGCGTAGCAATTAACAAGTATTGGATGACGTTGAGCATGATAGCGATAATTATCAAGGCCAAAGTTCGTGTTATCTGCGGAAGCCGAAGGCTGAGGCGGATTACACAAACTGATCGAGGCCTTGATAATTATCGCTATCATGTGAAAAACGTAACCAATAATTGTTTTATTATGCATATTCCTGAGCTGAGCTCCACCATGACAAAACTGATCAAACTGCTGGTGTATTAGGTGACGTCACTTCTGCATGCATAAAACTATTGTCTGTAGGTATGACGTCAATTCTACATATATAAAATCTATTGTCTGTAGGTATGACGTAAGAGAAACAGAGCAGGCAAGAATTAGCTGCATACTTTAATATTGCCAATCAAAATCGAGCTAGGGAAACCAATGCATAGTAATAAATGTTGACAAGACAAGTTAAAAATAGATAACAGCTCTCTTCCGGTTACCATCCGTGTCTCAAAACGTTGCGTGCCTAAGCTCCATAACGGCTCTGCACGCGCACACGCGCATTGGAACATTAAATCAGTTTGCCGTTTTCGTCCTAAAAACGTCGTGAAACGGCCAAATTGAAGATGTGAAGGATGTGAACATCCAACGATAGGTTTTTTTAATTTTTTGTCTGAACTTTCACGCCGGTTATGACAGTTGTTTTTCCTGTCTAGTTACTGCACTATCCTGTTTAAGGACGGTGCCTACTATTGTTATTGCGCATACGTTTTGCGCATCTCGAGCTACTCGGGCTTCCAATCGGTGGTGCTTACTAATGCAGGGATATTTTTGTGCGGAGAAAGCAGATCTTAGCAAGTGCTCTTGGTACCCAAAAAGAAAATTGGAGGTAACCATGCATTTTTCAAAGATAATTAAGCTTCAATTTGGAAAAGAACGCCGTACGTTGCTTTGTAATTTAAAGCTTTTTACGGCAAATATTGTTGGTTAATGGGTTTCAATGACACTTGCGGTTAAGATCTGCTTTTCTCGCTCATTCATAAACCGCGCAAAAATACCTTTGAATTAGTAGGCACCGTCCTTAAATCCTGAAGAAACTTGGAGATCGCGAATTGGTTGCAGTGACGTGAATAATTATTTTTGCCAATAACATTTTTTCGTCCTTCAACGTTAGAGACAAATTTTGGTATTTGATATTTCTCTCTGAAAGAACATTGAGCGATTATTATTATTTTGGTATAAACTTAGCTACAATAGGAAATTTCCAGCCTTCAAAACGGCCCTCTTTTCGCTCCGAACCGGACGATAAATTAAGATGTTTGTGTCGCGGTAACCGTTTGTCTTTCAGTAAACCTCCAATGAAGACGATGTTATGAACACAACAAACATAACTTAATACAACATGCAGGTATCATGGGCAAGTAGTCCAATCGTGTATCCTTGAAATCTTGTGAAGGAAAGTTAGCTCGGTCTTTTCGAGGTTCATACCAAAACATACACCTTAGAAAAACCGTTTTGCAACATACAGTTTCGTTGGCAATATAGTGTTCAGTCGCTGTCCATGAATTTATACACCCGTTTATGTTTTTGCACTCACAAGCTGGTACCCCCAGCGTAACCTGCTAACATTATCGGGACGAGGTCATCTGACACATCGGTGATCTTTTATCCGTTTCACCTCGGAGTTTATTAGTTTGATGTGCTTCTCTACTTTCAATATGTCTGTATTGTTGATCCAACGCGAATTTATGGCCAGACAACGCATCTACCGTGAAACGAATGAGAAGACATTACTTCATGTGATGGAGTTTTTACGAATCATCCCACGAGACTGGTCTTTGTCCCTTTAATAAAACCTGTAACTATTTTTGTCCATTTTTCGTGGCTTTCGAGGCAGTTCTATTTAATTTATATATCTAGATTATATAACTAAGGACGCCCTGTTTGTCCGCTCTAAAGGAGAAGCTCCAAAAGCTTCGTCAGCCATGTTCCGCCTATTAATAATTTCAGTATTATAAATGATCCAATATTCCGTACTTTCTAATAACGAATTTCCTCACCTTTAAGCTGGTTAAGTTTCTTTTTTAATATCTTCTTCTTAGCCTCAACAGAGATGGCTACCAGAACAATTAGAAATAGAAGAATTCGCTTGTCCATGTTGCCTGAAATACAACAAAAAGGTCATGAACTTCCGAAATTGACAATTACACGTTCGTCAATACTAATGATAATTCTGGAAGTAAAAACATTGTAATTTGTAAATAAAAAAACCAGCTTGTCTTACTACAACATGTGAAAGCAAAGCTTTCTAAAGAAAAGCTTACACATTACACAAGCTCAAATCTAGAGATGGTAGTGCGTTTTCGATGTTCATGTAATGTCCATCATGTCTTGAGCTATATACGTACTTCACTCAAAGCTAGAAATTGCCTTCTGAGATTTCTTCGTTTGACAACAAAAGTCAAATAGTACTTTAATGAACGAACAAAGACGGCCAAGCAAAAGACCGATAACTCGAGAGGCTTGTTTATCCAATCAAATATGAAAGGAATTAAAAGATCATTTTCCCTACGGGCAAAAGGAGCCGTATTATATAGATGAGTCTTACTTAAATGATCAATATCGTATTAAAGTGTATATAAAAAAGAGGTCATACCTTTCTCTCAGGAAATCCTCAAATCCCTGAATTCTTGGGCAACACGATCAAGAAATCGCTAGTTTGCTTTAAATGGAAGACCTTTCGATGCGTTAATCGTTCTCGCTACCCGCTGGCCTACTGGAATATGATTGGTTCGCGCTAGTGCAGTCATGCATTACACCACGGGTTTTTGCCACTACGTAATCCAATGAATTTGGTGTTTGGAGACGGTTGCGATAGTTTGGACGACTGGCGATTAATTTTTCACGCTTTACCGGTGGGTTGCCCCAGACCATTTGACGTTTCTCAACTATTCCATATTCAATTCTTTCATAATAGTTTTTTGTCACATACTGGGTGTTTGTGTGAAAAATATGAAAGCAACCTGTAGAAGAGTGAAACCTGCTCTTGTTTTCCATCATAGACCGTGGATAAGACAAACGATCAATTCATGAAACAACTTTTTGGTGCGTGTATCACTTAATACTAGTTAGGCAGTTATGTGCAAGCCATTGTAAAAAATCGTTATCATATCCATACCGAGGGTGTTATGTTCTTTGTGGGCGTTTCTGACCTGCTCGATTTTTGATGTTACAATTTGCTCACCCGTGATGATCTCCGTATCGCACTGGTCTCGGTGGAATGAATAATGATTGACAGTCTTGCAACACACACTTTTCGTTCACGCACACACAAGACAGCAAGAGACGCGGTGGTGGCAAGGACAAACGCGAAATGACAGCCTAATCTGTATGACAAAATTTCATTCTTAACTTGATACAAAACCTAAAGCACTATTTGAATTTCAAGTCTAAACTATACTCTTAACAGGAAATCAATCCAACTCCTGATCTGAGGCTCGGGTTACCCAGTTTGAGTTTTCAAACAAATTTGAGCCGAAAGTAGTTTTTTCGTGGCTAAAACTACAGGGGCAGGCGTGTCTTTCAAGTGCAAAGTTCTTGATTTGCTCGTAAGCAGTGAGCCAAAACTCAGTCTCGATAAGACAGTTTGGTTTTTACTTTGCAATGTAACGCTTATGCAAAGGATTATTGGTTGCAGAACCTTGTCTCCAAGTTTACGACAAGATCGACAAGACGGCGCATGGTGTATAAGCATATCAACGAGAATCCATTCCTAGTCTTTGATCCTTCAGTAAATCAATTTCAGGAACAGGCTATGTCGAAGGGTCTTTCTTAAAATAGAATAATAGAAAAGGTTTTGCCTTTCCTGGGATTGTTACCCGAGAGGTTTGGAATTTAACAGCCGCATGATGACGGTGTATCAATTATACCAAAGAGCGATTTTTTGTAAGGAGCCAAAATAAATTGCTCCACGATTACTTTTTTTTTTTTTTTGGGGGGGGGGGGGGGGGAGAGGGAGGGATGTCTGTTTGGTCGTTGGTTACCTTCAGTCACTTACTACTTCAAAAGGTGTTTTTATCAGGAGAACTTGGAAATAATGGCTTGCCAGATCAGTTTGCTCAGTCAGTGCCTTGTTGGGCCTATTATTTCGGTAGCAACTTAATTGCGGAAGTGGAAATAGTCCTGCTAAAAAGACAGAACGTAGAGGGTTTTTATGTCTACTGCCGTGCAATGCGGGTATTTATGGTGCGCAAGGTTTGTATGGACACATTGAACACTCCAAAGAGTTTTCATTGACAACCATTTATTGAATTTATTAATTTCCGATGGGAACAATAAGCTATCACACATAAACGTGTCACTAGAACGCGATAATATTCTACAAAAAAAATGTCCGTTCATAGATGTTACTTATACGTCAAAGTTAACGGTTTCATATTTTCCCTTCGGTTGTTTTTTCCGTGGCAGTGTTCACAGCCAACATCGTAACGACAGACCACAAAACAATCCCATATACAACAACTTGTTCATCGCTGTCACAGTCCTCTGGTATGTACACGTCTGAGGGTCTACCCTGATCTCTTCTTGCAGCACATTGGCGGGCAAGCTGGGGGACAGACTGGGGCAGGCACCATACACGGTGGTGGACATGGGGGTGGGGGAGGTGCAGCGACAACAACCGGGGGAGGAGCTGGAACTGGGCAGGGGCAGGGTGGTGGAGGTGGAACATACTCCCACACATGCTGTTGGCTTTGGACGGTGGCTGGTGGAGGAGCTGGCGCGGGTGGAGCTGGCGGGGCCGGTGCCTGAGGAGACATATGGTGAATGTGATGGTGATGGATGTGGGTAGTATGGTGGATCTGTTGTGGTGGGGGAGGGGGTGGTGGAGGCGGAGCGCAGCAGTAGGTTGGGCAGGTTGGAGCACACATTGGAGCTGTGCAGCTGTATCCGCAAGGGATGGCGCCTCTTTTTTCTGTTGGGACAAAAAAGAACTTATTAATGAACACAGTAGTACTGAGTCACTAGCCTGAAGATGACGATATATCACCACGTGGAATTCTTTATTGACTTGCTATAAGGCGAAAAGATTTAGGCTAAGAGAATGCGACGTGGATATAGGCTCCAAAATAATAGGCATAGAAGTTGAATGTATTGATAATATGTGACCTCATGAAAGTCTACTCCAAACTATACGGTATGAGATTAGTGAACAACCGTTAACATTTCAGTGACAATGCAAACAGCAGAAGGAAACGTTGCATTTAAGATGCCAAAGCAGCAACAAATGCAACTCTTTTTTTGGTGGCCATAATTTATCGGAAACAATCAACAGTAACTAAATTTTGAAACAAATCGTTGTGAGAATTCTTTAACAACTTCAAGTCAAATATTCTCTCAAGTAATAATTTTTAAAAAGGCTGTAGCAAGCGCACTTTTTTTTTCAGTAAACGTGAAATTTCTTTCTGTTGCATAGCCATCGAAATCAACCAGCGAAACACGGATCCGGCCTTATTTTGGATTGCTCAGAGTTTAAATACGCTCCAACAAAAACTACGGGTTTTGTAATTTTGTTTATGAATTTTTGAGCTATCTTACGGCTTCCGTTGAAATAGCTTTAATAGAAGTGAAACGGTAAAGTGCTGTGTGAAACCAATAAAGGGAAATCATGGAGTTACTATTGTGTTAAGTTTCTCGGAAGGATAATTTTGAGATTCCAAAGTAAGACTTTACTTACACAAGCATGAAATATTAACTTGCTACGATTTTTAAGTGAAGATTTTTCGCAGATATTTCGCTCCAGATTGTGTTAATCCTTTGCGAACATCATCAAAGGCAACGGTAAAATCGGGAAGAAATACTCGTGTAGAAATTATAAGATAACGTAAGAAAACTAGCTTACCTTTAAGAGATTTTGCGCTAACGCACACAACAGCGGCTAAGAGAAGGACAACCAAGCGGGCCATTTTCTATGACTAGAATAAATAGGATAAATTTCTTTGAAATAGTGTTGAGAGGTACAAATGATAATTTAAATAACAAAGCTATGTGCGATAACGACCGCGAAGGTTTTCGCTCGGGCAGAATTGAAGTACACATCCGAACTCAGAACATCGCACATTGGGTGAGTGTCCTTTCACACAGGGGCATTAAACTTACGCGATGGCTTGGAAACAGAAAAGCAGTGGCAATACTCCGCTTCAAATTACGATCCTTCTTGTTTGGTGGTTATAAATAGAAATGATCGATTGAACTTACCTCTTAGGACGAGCTTAAAAACGATCTACACCGTTGCGCTGAGATATGAGCGCCAATAGCGGATCTTATCAATTATGTCGGCGTTTGACCGTCAACTGGTCTCAGCCGATGAGCTCGACTCTGATTGGCTGTCGATGACTACGGATCACCGGATTTGAAGAAAGATTATAAGTAATTCATAGTTTTGGTTGATTTCATGTCACATGTATGGGTGCTCGTACCAGTCCTAATGACTTAAACATGAAGTCATCGACGTCATTGCGTCAATTTCAAATTTAGCGGCGCACGCGCAGTTCTTTTAGAGGGCCTGCGTGTTAGCGCCCCATAAGAATCCACACAATTCGCCCTCCTCGTTTTCCCTGCCTAAATGCGAAGCTCTCTAAATGTCATTATCGATTGTTGTTTGTTGTTGAATTCGTGGGGCTTACGAAGAGAAAACCATTGTTTTCAATTGGCACCTGGTTGTTTTCCTGACAATTTTGTCAAACACTGAGTTGGTACCCGTTTGTGATGTGCATTGAACCGTTACATCATCGTAAATTTCAGATGAAAGATCTTTCCCAATTTTTGTAAATATCGCAAGGATAGCCACAAGTGTAGCTGTCCTTGCCTAGATCTTTATGACCTATTGTCGCTTCATTTACACTGGGAACGAAATTTTTCTTCGTGTTTTTAATACCTTTGTCAGCCTATTTAAAATGATATCGCGTCTGTTTGTTTGTTTGTTGATTGAATGGTAACAGGTTTCTACAAAGAGAAAATTAACGATCCGTTTAAGCATCGACTCAGAACGCGGCTTTTCTTGACACAAAGCCAGTTTGTGGATCATTTTCGAGCTCTAATGGTTCTCATTCATTAAACAAATCATGCCCCCGTAGAGAGTTCGAAAAGCCTGTCTGGCCTATACTGACCGGCCAAAATAGGGTTGGTTTTTTTCTGTGTTCCGCCTTATGGTTAGCATTACAGATAACAGACAAAGATATCAGAATGAGATTATGATGAAAATTCAGTTTCTTCATGAAGCGAGTAAAGAGTGTTTTCTTTTCTTCGACGCCTCAAAAATGTTAATCACGTGGAAATGGGGTCTCTGTATTTTTGTACTCTCACTGATTCTCTCAGTCATGCCTTGTCAGTGGTGGATATTAAAGAATTCGCTCGTAGTTCAAAGCAATGAGAGGATTCTAGGGCGTAATCCTCGGTTTCGTGGTCCCGGCTTGGAGTTTGTCGAGTCGGTAGTTTTACATATAATGTAGTTCAGGCTCAGTGTAAATTGTAAGGATGAGAATTATGACGATGACGACAATGAGGTTTACGACGATGACGTTTAAGTTTGTCTACTCATTCTTGCGCGTCTTTACGATATTAATGAAGTGGCAAGGAGTTCCATGAACAAAACCACAAGGCTAATTGCTAAGTAAACCTAGACTTCTGAAATCATAGATTTTAAAAATTAATTAAGGTTAATAATAATATTACAAAAGCGGGCGATAAGGATAATAAGCATGACCGGTTAGCGTGATGCTCATACAGATCCAATATTTACAAAAGTACGGTATTCACGTATTACAACTAGGTCAATTTATGTAATCTTTTACTGCTGGTAATGTCCCTTCGATATTTGACGCTTTTCATGTTCTCTGTTAATAGTAATATTTATAGTTATAGTTATAGCACAAGGCACGCTTCCTTTTTTCGCCTGCCATTCTGCAGGACAAACATAACGCAGTTTTCTATATCCTTTCAAGGCCCTACATTTTTCAATACCCTTAGTTCGGAAACTAAAAATAACCCAACTCCAATTTCTTAATGAACAACTATTAGCTTCTTCCTTTTTTTTTAAATTTCAGTTCTCTTTGATCCAACTCTGGTGTCCCACCTAAACATCTTGCTCGATATTGGTACTGAACTCTTTCTGTTTTGCATTGGGAGGAAACCTAACCCTGTATAAGCCCCCTTAGGCTAGTTTTGTTAGGTTTTCTCGTCATATATATTATCATACTTTCAATCTTTAATTGTAAATTTTATTGCTATTTGGCGAAATTTAATAAAATTGAAATTGGAAATTAAATTAATGTTAGGTGATCAGCGGAAGGTTCGTAACCGTAGTGAAAAGGGCGATAATGATAATGATGATGTTGTTGATGATGATGATGATGATGATGATGATGATGATGATGAGGGTGATGATGACGACGATTATGATGTCTGGGAAAAATGTTTTTCACATGACAGAAGCAAGGAGAATCAACTGTATGCTTGAGGAAAGTAGTGATGGTCTGTTGCGAGGAGCCCGTCTTTTGAAATGTTTGAAAATTAGACAAACAAAGCTGATCGATAAAGGTAGGGAACTGGGACGTAACGATAAATTAATAATCTTTGAATAACCGTACATTTTCAAAAAAAAAACGAGGATAAATAAGCACATCACGGTAATTTTTTTTTTCAGTTTTTCAGGCAACTGCAGAAGTGGCCACCGAAACAACCAGACGTGGCCACCAAAAGGTCTTTGTTAGAGGATGACAAGTTTTTTTTTTTTTACCTTTGATTATCGAACAATAGAATTACCTACGGAATTTTGAAACATTGCCGGATATTACTCAAAAATGTAGGAACAAAAACCGATTTTTTATAGAGTTGAAACCAAGACTGCTATTTCGGGACTTTGAGATAACAAAGAAGGCAAGTTCGTTGGTCATCCAACTGTCATGTTCCCTATGTTTTTAATACAGCCTTCCCTTGAAAACGAGGATTATTAATGCTTCTTTTTGACCAGGCAGTCCAAGGGGGAAAAAACATTGATGTCGTAGCATTTGCTTGAAGAAAGAGGACCACTTATATGCGTGTTTTTAAAGGTTTTAGGAATTATGACCGTACAGGATCTCGTGCGTAAATAACTATTTGGTGATTACGAGACGTATCTCTTTGGTGGTGTGTGTATACTTTACTTTTCTCTTCCCAGAGTGTGGTTTGTACAAGCTAAGTTTAAATTTTAATTAATGCTGTCCGGATCTTCACTACGCGTAGGCATAATTGCTTTGGTCCTCGGCAAACAAGAGCGTTCCCCTTCACCAAACATACGCACTTCTTTCTCTTTCTTGGAGTTAAAAGTACTTTTAATTTTCGAGCATTATTTTTCCAGATCTGTTCGTTTAAGCCACGTGCAAATTATTCCATTTGCGAGATTTGACCAAAACGATCACATGGCCATTAATTAGAAATGAATGAAAAATGATTTTAAATATTTCATTCTTTTTGTCTGCCATACATAATTGCATGGGTTCATATTCATTCATTTGGCTAAATTTAGTTGCAACTGACCAAAACTATACTTTGTTACCCTCTGCCAAATACCAATTCAATTTCTGGCTAAAAGCTACTCTTTAAAAAAATGTATTTTGTAAAGCTTGGTTTAACATTTTTTCAACTCCTGGAAACTGTGGTAAAGCTCTTGGAATGCCTAATTCAAGAAGCAACTTCTGGAAAACAAATCATTTTCAAATTCTTGGTAGGACATACTCAAACGTCTTTACGCTCTGTAGAAAGATCTCGTCACAAAGCCAGCAACAACTGCAACTGTTAGTTTAAAACATCTCAACTTTAATTAAATATCAATAAGGACATGTACAACTGTTCTTGAAACATAACGTCGCATCGACTGACTAGTAAGGGGAATACGCATCTATTCACAGTCATACGAGCTTTCGTTCTACGTTCGCACCGCGTGCGCGTGGTTTTGGGCGCTCATGACGTCGTGTAACATACACTGTAATGGAGCCTATCTATACAGCCTGGAAAAGTTACTCGTCATCATCACTGTCGTCCTTGTCTTCTTTCGATTCTATCTTTTTTTCCTCTTTCTTCTCTTCTTTAATTATTTTTGTGTCTTCGCTCTTCTCTTCCTTAGATTCTTCCTTTGTGTCCTCTAGTTTTCCCTCGGTCTTCTCTGCGACTTTTGTCTCTTCCTTCTTCTCTTCCTCCTTATCCTCCTGCTTCACGGCTTCAATCTCCTTCTCCTCCTCTTTGCTTTCATCCTCTGACTGAGCGCTTCCGGAGGCGTCCTCCACGGTCACCTTGTTCTTTTTGCAGCAGGCAACTGGGCAGGGAGGAGCACAGCTGGTAGCACACGGAGGTGGGCACGGGGGAGGGGGAGGAGGAGGGCAGGGTGGTGGGCAGGGTGGCGGGCAAGGTGGGGGACATGGCGGCGGGCAGGGAGGCGGACATGGTGGAGGAGGAGGAGGAGGTGGTGGTGGGTGGACGACGTGGTGAACGACCTGGTGGACGTGGTGGATCCTCTGGGGTGGACCAGGTGGTGAACAGGGTGGTGGGCAGGGTGGTGGCGGGGCAGGGGCCCATTGGTGGGTAGCGTGGTGTACAACGCTAGCAGTGTGGCAGGGAGGAGGACATGGTGGGGGTGGTGGAGGAGGTGGTGGAGGCATGACGTGGTGATGCGTTACATGGTGGATGTGCTGCACGGACTGAGGGGGAGATGGTGGAGAGCAAGGAGGTGGGCAAGGTGGAGGGGGAGCTGGTGCCCAGGAGGAGCTATGACTATGTTGCACGCTGTGTGTCATACAAGGTGGTGGACATGGGGGAGGGGGTGGTGGACACGGCGGAGGACATGGAGGTGGTGGGGGTGGGCAGGGTGGTGGACACGGAGGAGGACAGGGAGGTGGGCACGGTGGGGGTGGTGGTGGGGGACAGCATGGTGGTGGGCAAGATGGTCCGCACGTTACTGCACAAGCTGGAGCGCATTTCTTTGATCCTTGGCTTGATTTAACTAAAAAAAGAAATTATCAGCTTTTAAACAATGTATCTAGGCTCATTTAAGGTACCTTACGTCGGCAGTAACGAAAGGCATGGGTAAATGCTAAGGTTTGACCGAGATTTGAAACCACGGCAGGGCTTTGCCAATTGACCAATCATGCCAAATGGGAGCTAGGTATTTTGTGAGTTCGTAATAAACCCGCAGAGGATGTAAACATGAAGAGCATATGTGGTGGTATCTATATATTTCAACTGCGGAGAGTTGTTTTGCAAGGAACAACTGACACAAAGCGTGGTGGGATCTTTGAAGATAAGGTAAGTTAGTGGTTGAGGCGGAATTTCGGATTTCGAACCCGGAGTTTGTGTCTAGTATGATCTTGCATGCAAGTCCTTTACAGCATGTAACACAGACTGAGAGGTAAATCATGATCGACTTTTGAGCAATGAAGCCTGTTAAGGCGATCACAGCTAAGGAGAGCAATTTACAATAACGGTACAAAAAAAAAATAGTCAAAACAATAGGCTGGGTAGAATTCATTGATTCTAAGCAAACAAGTACGATTTATATTCAGTAAGAATCGGACTAAAGAAATTCTAATCCGGCAGGATTGTTTTAGCTGTTTACCTCATTCAACAGGTGGTAAAAGGTGGATTACATGTGGCCGAAAAATGTGTTGATTTTCTAGTGACAGAAATATAATCTTTCCCCCAATGTCGTTTTTATCGCTGATAAAATTATCGTTTTTATCGCTGATCTTTTCTACGGACTGAAGGTGGTCCAGTAATTCATTTTGGTTGCGTGGTCTTTATGCAATACACATCGGTGGCACAATATGATGGCAACCAATTCACCAATATCGGAGACTAAGGGCGATTGGTTCATACATTACCCTTCTTACCGAACATTGATAGAAGCAAATTATTGGGATAAAATGAAAAATGTAGAATCGCATTGTACACAACGATGCAATCACACTTACGGTCATTCGCGTTTTATTTGGGAAAATCTCAATGGCTCTTGTAACTATCAACAAACGTGATTTTACAATTGTTGGTTCAAGCAGTGTATTATCTCCTGATTTACGTTACTCAATTGATCACTGAAATTCTCTGTTCTTACCTTTCTTTATTTTAGTTGCTTTCGGGTGTTTTCCAGCTTCTACGAAGGCAATTGCCAAAATTATAAGACACACTAAGAATGCCTTGGGAGCCATGATGAGCTATAAAAGACAAAAATAAATTTAAAACAAGTTCCGAATTTGATTCAAGCAAAAGAGCAATGCAAATAAATTTGTCCAAAAGAAATAATAAACCAAACTCAGACTTAGTTGTGAATACAATGCAATATCAACCGTTAACGACCCAGTATTCTAAGGCAATAAAGTGTTCTTTTCTAATCCTTATGCCGTAATATCCTTATGAAATAGCGACAAAATTCTTCTTGCGTTTACTCTTTTGTTATGCGAAATGGTTACAAAATATCATTTGTTAGTTTTCTTTGAACCAAAGCAAAACCATTTGCTGTGGCTCAAAAATTTCTCCTACCTTCTCTTTGAAGCTTTGTCCGGCTCTTGAACAAGGATTGAATTGTGATAAACTGATATAAAACGTTTTATGCAAGGGCCTGGAAATGCTAAATTATTCACTGGCCTTTGTAATACCTGATTCACTTAGGTCACAAACCGTGGCGTGTAAATTATTTACGATATCCGAGGTATTTGATCCTAGTGTCATCTCTTATTTGTAGGAAGCGAAGTTATTCGTTCCAACTGGTCAACAGATTTCGTTTCTTCCTGAAATATTGGGTGATACATGTTGTTTACAGCGAGGGGGAATTTCAACAACTTCGTAAAGGTCACTTTTTTGCCAGGACTCGGGTCATCGATTGTTTTTAATATTTAAGTATTTACCAGGTTGAGAGTGAAGAAGTGACAACAGATCACCAGAAAAACTTGGACAGGACGTCTATTTTTTCCTTCTTTTTGACATTTTACTGCTGAAAATTTTATTATCTCCTGACTACTCATTCTCGTTTGAAGCATTTTGGGACGAAACAAATCGTTCTGCTCCGAATCGTGGTTAAAATTAGCAAATTAGCAACTTAGTTTGTAAGCAACTTTGTTTTGACTTAGATGCAAAGCACCTGTGCTTGTAGCGAAACGTATCGCTTGTTCGCGTTTTAACAAGCAAGGCTTGTTGTTCAACCATTTCTAAAAGAAATTATGGTGGACTGGTTTTTGCTGTCTCGGTTTGGTGCAGCTGGATCGGTGAAACGAGCACTTTCGAGTTATGCCCCAACTCCCTCGACAGAAAATCCCCCAATTTTATTTCGCTGTTTATTTAAATAACAGATGCAGGTGCACGAACAGACATGTAGTAACTTCTCTTGTGTACTATCAAAAGCTAGAAACTTCCCGTCGACAAAAATATAACAAAATGTCTGACCCGTGCAAACCAACATCTTACAATGCCAATCAAAGATTCACTGAACCGATAAGATTGTCTGCCTAAAGAGAATAGAGGCTACAATAAGCTGTATTTGTTGAGTTGTTTCAGTTATTTGTTTTCTCGAGGCTTAAAACTTACAAACAACTGAAACCTGTTATCATTCTTTGAAGTGCCAGTATAACAATGAAACTGTCCTGGATGCTATTCATATCCACTTAGACGGTCATAGTGGAAAATTAAGTCGAATCAATTGATTGCACAGACTAAAATCCCAGTGAGTAGTTCTGAAATTACACTACTAAGATTGCTTCGAGAAGTGTAGTAAGTAGATCGTTTGAGAATTATGATAACCTAATGTTATCCCTTTGAAGGAGTATATTCAATTATCAGGCCTCTGGCTAACAATAGTTAGTTCGTTAAACAGTTATTTACCAGATGATCCGTAGGCATGTCTTTTATTTTAACAGAGCAAATTTGATCATTTGAAAATACATTGAAGTACATGCAAACAAATAGCATTAGCGAGAAGTAGTGATCAAAGGTTTGCTTTCAGTGGCCCGACTGAAACCTCAGAACGGCGCAATGAGAAGCAGTTCGCATTATTTGTATCATGAAGGAATTAATGTTAAAGGAATCGGTTGAAGCGACGACAAACCTAAACGTTAACCAAAACAGCTCTTCAAAATGCAACTTTCCGTCATCGCCATTTCTTGGTTTTGTGGATCGTAGACGAACAGAGCTATGAGGTGCCTAGCGGTTTATTGCTGGTTTTCCATCTGGTTGGATGCTCATTTGTGTGTTGTGACCAGCATCGAGTATGCCTAAGAAGTCCATGTTTGTTTTCGAGTGGTTTATTTCTGGAAAATGCACGACTTGAGACGAAAATTAAAGATTTCTCTAGCTGGATTTAATGAATTCATCGCTTATTCAGTCAACAATGGGCCTAATTTAGTCAACGGTCATCAATCGTTCTTTTTGCGTTTGTATTTCAACACCTTTGTGACTACGATTAAGCCCTTTTCGTGTTCTCCAAGAAGGCGTCGGAGGAACGAAAGACATTCTTGTCCTTGTGCTTACTAAATGACAGCAAAACCGATTTCTTGATTATTGGGACGAAGCAGCAACTTTCAAAGATTACTCCATGTCATCTAACCATTGGTAGTGCTACCACCGTCTTTCCGGTCAGCTCCGCTAGGAATCTTGGAACGTGGATGGATAGCCTCACTCAGTCTCCAAGTTCACATTAACAAAACGTGTAGAGCTGCGTACTTTCACATATACAACATCAGGCACATCCGAAAGTTTCTATCTAAGGAAGCTACCCAAATATTGGGGCATGCCCTCGTTATTAGCGTTATTGATTATTGCAATAGTCTCCTGTACGGCTTGCCATCGGTTCACGTCGCCTAATTACAGCGTCTACAGAATTCAGCGGCAAAGCTTATTTCCCTTACTTCACGTTTTCATCATATATATTACGCCGGTGCTGAATTCCCTTTGCAAGGTATAAATTCTTTGGAGAACTGTGCACTGAGCTTGTGACGTCAAACGAGTGGCAGATTCATTTCAATGTCGGTCAGAGTTATCGTTGAGTAAAAAGGGAGGTGCATTAGCATGAATAAAAGCCTTTTTTTGATTTTAATTTTTAATAACACACAAGGAAGTTACAGTAATCACACCTATACATACAGCAAAGCAGTATACTAGTAAAGTGTAAAACTGAGATACAAATGTGTGTCACAATAGAGTTTACTGATTGAACTTACGATTTAACGATTAAACACGAAAAAGAGAGGATGAAAAAAAAAAAAAAACACGTTAGATGAAATTCTTCCACTTCTTGTTAAACGCTTCTAGCTGTTTGTTTTTAAGAGCAATTTGCCTGAGGGTATCAATCTTAATACGTAAGAAAGGGAGGAATCTGTCAAAAGTTACGACAGTAACGGAGTTGACGCAAGCATAAGCACAATCGCAAGGGACAGAATTTTTTTCCTTTTCCTTGTGCTTGCGTTCGCTTGCGTCGTGTGAAAACGAAACGCAGCACAAACTCAAGGAAATTTGCTAGATCTGGCCAATTAAAGCACTCGTTCCAGATTCCCCGGGTCTGAGAATTTGAACAAAATGGCGGATGCCGTGGTTAATTTTGATGCCTATAAGAGTGTTTTCACGTGACGTCACGGCAGCCATGTTGGTGTACCAAAACAATAGAACGGCGGCCATATTGGTGCACCCAACTAATCCTCTGGGAATTGAGCTCTATTATCATGAAAACGTTTTCCTTTGTTTCGGTGGAAAAACAAGGTTACTGATCACGTGAGTGAAAACACTCTTTTCAGTATCATAAGCTTCGTATGCTTTCGCGTGTGCTTGCGTCGCTAGTGAAACCAGGCTTTTAACGCCTTCGGATGTGTCCAGCATTCGATTCAAGGATTCGACTTTGTATGTGGGTTTAGTTTGTCTTTTCTGTATTCTGCTCCGAGAGTTTTTCCTTGTCATCAAAATCCAACATTTGATTTGATCTATGTAAAATTTACGTTGATCCCAATTAGTGGAGTACTTGTTCACGGACTTTCCTCCCCATGGACTTAAAGTGATCAGCGCCATCACCAAACCTCAAAATAATGATAACCATAACACTTACCTCGTTGTTGAAAAGTAGCAAATGGGCCATTACCAAGTTCATGTGTGCTTCCTCTTCAAAGCGAGTCTAAGTGCGAAGTTTTTCTTATGAAAATTAGTTGTCATTCATATGTAAAGTAGAACTAATTACCATCACAAAAACTTCGCACTTAGACTCGCTTTGAAGAGGAGACAGACATGAACACGGAAAAGGCTTATTCTTAGACTTAAAGAGACACTTTTTGTTGGATATGAAAATTGGGTTTGCATCTGTTTAGGTGAATTTCTGGGCATAGGTGAAACCCTATCCTTTTATTGATGCATATTTTTTATTTTTAAATTTACCCGGGCGCTGTCACCTTCAATACTTATGACGTGTTATGACTGGTCTGACACAGAGCTTTTTTGTATCAATAGGGCAACTGCAACATTTCACAATTCTAAGGGCTAGGAAAATAAACGATTCTGAAATCCATTTTTTCTAATTCGACGCTTTTTTTGAAAGTTTTTTTTTTCAAACAAATCTGATCGTCAATATTGCTCTCTTCGGTTTAAAGTGCCCCTGTGATCAAAAAAACCACTTCCTTTTTTCCTTCAGATTTTGAAAGTGTGTTTGCTTAACACCTGACTGGCAAAATTTTGAGCTTTGATTTTTATCCAAAGGCCGTTTACTTTGAGTGTAAGTTTTGGATTTCACGGTCCGCCATTACTCACGTTCAAAACTGACAGATTGGACCTCAGTCAGTTGGATCCAGGGAAAAGTGACGTCAGAGGCTCACTAGCTTAAAATTTCAGCGTGTAAACGCAGCTTATTATATATTCAAAGCGTGAGTTTAAAAGTCTGAAAGCCCAAAACCTCCGTGCTGCATATTAATTCTGCGGCGTACACACGTATTGCATTCTTAAACTAGTGAGCCTTTGACGTCATTTTCTCCTCGATCCAGCTCTCTCAAGAACATAATGTTAGTAATGGCGGACCATTAAATAGGAAAATTCCAGTTAAAATAAAGAGGTGTCTTTTTGAAATCAAGGCTTAAAACGTGGGTCACTTAGTGTTTTTTTAACATAGTTTTGAAATCCAAAGAAAAATATGAATTGATTTTTTGGTCACAGAGGCACTTTAAAGATGTCGTTTATAGAGCATCTTCACATGTCGTCACGGCGACGACCACGGCGACAATGTTGGTGTTCCAAAACAAAAAATGGCGGCCATGATGGTGTACCAAACTAATCCTTCAGGAATAAAGTAGCGGTGTTCGAACGCGCAAATGACTATGGTGCATTGCAGTGTCTTTAGGTGGCTTACCACAGCTTTCCGAAGAAAAAGATCAAGATTTTGAAATCTGTGAAAATAAAGCAACAAGATGTCTCTTCTGAAGTGTTAATCACAGTGACTGTAAATTGATGTAAAATGTAATTTTACCTGACAAATAAATGCCAGTCAGGGGAAAAATGCTAAACATAGTGACCGAGCTCAAAGCTCGTTCCCAGGGTTCTCTCCTAGTAGGAGAGAACCCTGGGAACGAGGTTTAACCGAGCTCTTGGAGGAGGAGGGTGGCCTTTTTCTCAAAACCTAGCCGTACGACCAGGGTTGAAATTTTGGGAATTAGTAAACAATATGAAGACGAAACCGTCAATATTTTTTTAAAAAGATTTATCACAGTTTTTCAGTTATCAAAAAAGACGAAAGTCGACGTTTTTGCCATTTGCGAAAAACCTTTTTGACAGATTTAACTATTTATTTCTATACATGAGTTTTTTTTTTCGCTAAGGAAATCCTGGGGTTTTACAGCGAGTTTTTGAGAAAGTCTAGTTTCCATTCTCTCTCCAGGTGCTCGGTCACTATATTTAGCATTTTCCCCCGATCTGCATTTATTTGTAGGGTAAAATTACATTTTACATCAATTTGCAGTGACCAACACTTCAGAAGAGACATCCTGTTGCTTTAATTTCACAGATTTCAAAATCTTGGGTCTTTTTCTTCGGAAAACTGTAGTCAGCCACCTGAAGAACCGCAGATCAAAATGTTTTTCATATATTTCAATCCAAAGAGAGATTTTACTTTCTTGCTCAAGTATTTGCTGGGCTGATAGATAAGAGGAAGTTGATTCAACCGTTGCCGTTCATGGTCTTGAAGGGCGCTGTTTAAATGCGTACTCCCTATAGACCTTCTTCAGAAATGGCCGTCAATTTATAATTCTTTTGTCGAAGTGCAAATTAGCCTACCAAGCCTCGATACTATACAGTGAATTGAAAATTAGGCTTGGTAGGCTAATTTGCACGTGGACAAAAGAATTACAAATGTGACCACCATTTATGAATAAGGTCTATATAGGCCACTTCAGAAAATACCATAATACTCTCTATTTGTCCCCCAAAATTTTGCATAAGTATGTTTTTTGTTTTCTCTTGGGACCATTGTAAGTCCCAAGAGAAACTGGAAACAAGGAGTATTATGGTATTTTCCGAAGTGGTGTATTATGTTTGCTGATCGTTGTGTTCCGCGCATTCCTTTACAGCAATTCCGCTGTCTTCTAGAGAAACCACACAACGCGGACGCTTAGTAACTGTGATGCGTGATAGCCAAAACTAGTTTCGACCTAGGACAGACACCCCTTTCTCCTAGCAATCAGCCCAGTGTTTCTGTAACCATCTGGCCCCAGTTGTTGAAAAGGTGGGTAAAGCTATCCACCGGATAAATCACTATCATTGGATAGCGCAATTGGTTTCGCTATGACTTATCTCTTGGATAGTGATTTATCCGGCGGATAGCGCTATCCATCGTTTGAACAACTGGGTCCTCGATGGAGTACTTGCCGTAGCAAATTAAAAAAAAGACGTATTCCTACTGTTTCATACATGTGACAAAAAAACATTCAAATAACAACTGCGAACTTTCCATTTATTATTAAAAATACAACTTTCCGGTTTAGAACTCAGTCATTTCGGTATTTACAGTAATATTGCATGGATTCGCATATGTTATCTTTAGGGATCCTCGAGAGTTTTTCGTCCTTAAAATACGCTTTATACATGTTATTATTGACGTTGCGACATGAAGAAGAAGAAGGACAACTTCAAATTCGAAGCTGAAAATTAAGGAGCATAGACCATCGACTTCCATTGCTCACACTAACTGAATTTATTCAAAATGTCCTATTTTTTGGTTTGGGACGAGTCAGGTCCTGGACACAGCCAAGTTGCAACCCAAATTAAGGTCATAGTTTTGCATACTGTGTGCTCGGAAAAGCGATTTGAGATCTTTATGCAAACTCTGTTTAGTTCACTTCAGTTCCCTTTTTTTAAATTTGTTTTTTCTTCCTCCAGGAAACGTATTTTGCTATTTCCTCCTCGGAGTTTTCTTTCAATGCTCCGTCGAAATCGGCAAAAGGTGGAAGTCATTTGTCTTACGATCCAATCACAGAGGCATGAGTGAGTGAGTGCTTCGATGACGTCATAAAGTGCTGACGCGCAAATTCTCTTTTCGTCAAACCAATAAAAATCAGTTTCCGACATTATCATACACCTTATTCCAAAATGGCTGCCATTTTAGTATTCTTTTGTTTCCATGCAAATTGGCTCTTATGGCCTCGCTTTCAAACGTAAAATTCAAAAGAATGTTTAACCTTGAACGAGGCCATAAGGGCGAATTTGCATGGAAACAAGAGAATACTAAAATGGCGACCATTTTCGAATAAGGTGTATAGAAACTGCCTCGGCCGTAAGACAAACAACTGCTAATATTTTGCACTTGCGTGGCGCATATAGCAAGTTTATCGTAGCAATTCAAAATAGTTTATGTGCACATCAAGGAATCTCCTGGGACATTTCTTTCAACTAACGACGTTCCTTTTAAATTATTATAAGAACCTACATTCGTTTGCATCGTGAAAGACGTTCCGTTCGAGTTTTTTCACTGCAATTCAATTTCTGCTTAAGAAAACGTTGTTGACTTCCCTTCCTTTTTTCTCATGTCGACGATCCACTGCTTGTGTCGCCCGATGAAATCGTCGAATCATTGTTTCTAACGAATCCTTGATCGCTGTCGTTCTTCTTGTCAGCTTTCTTTTTCGCCGGAGTTAAACTTGTTTTCTTTGATTTTTTCTGCGGCTTTATTCGCTGAATTTTTGACTTTTTGCTTGCCTCGTACAAAGCTTCTTCGTCCATGGTCGGTTCGCCGGATTCAGACCCTTCGGCGGCACCCGAGGACGACTCGGACGATTCGGGAGCTTTTGTGGGGGAGAGCTTTGGTAGGGGCGAAATGATTAGGGCGGCCATTTCCATTCGACTCATGTCTGAAATTAGAAGGATGGATTATTAAGATTCGGATTTGTATTGAAAATGTTAATTTACGCATATCGCTAGTTCTAAATTTATACTTTCATTCACCTTTATCACGCGGCGGCCATTTTGGAGTCCGTGGGGAATAAAGGCTTTGTCTTTGCATTGTCTTTGCCCGTCCAGCCTCACACTGAATGAGAGGTTCGACGGGCAAAATCTTTTGTTTGGACATTGAGTGATATGGGTCTATTGTGTCTAATTGTTTCGAAAACAAAGTTCGACAGCTCAGCCAGCCGTCGATTTAAATTCTCCCACATTAAATTTGTTAAACCTTCGATTATGTGTAATCGAAAATCCAACACGTTCTCGCCCATGAATTCGTGATTATTTATTTAAGTCTACCATAGAATATCGCTGCTGAAGAGTAATTAGGCCTAAGCTGCATGGATTAATAAATAAATTTAGGCCCAAGCTTTGATTTTAAAATGTTTAGCTTTGTCGCGAAGTTCGGAAACCGACCCTTTGTAGTGTTTAATGTTGTTTGTTGGGGAGTGATCATAGTAAGACAGCATTATCAAGGATTATCAAGTAGTGCTTATAATATTGTCCCTGAGCAGCTAGCGGTGTGGTGGTCGAGTGGTTAGGTGACGGGTTAATTAACATTCCCAGGTTCGAGTCCCATGTCCATACACTTGGGTTATCCTTTCAAAAACATATGACCATTTCCCATAATCCATATCAAGCTTTCAGTCTTCTAAATTCACGATAATAGGGAGCTTTAGCAACGACGACTGCAACGGGAACGAGATTGTCATCGTTAAATGTGAATTTCCGTTATTGCAATCGCTTCGCGACTTTTCCAAGCATTTTAACGTGACAACGGTGTGGCAAACCCTCAAGAACGAAACTAGTATGAGACGCGCTCAATTTAGGGGAAAATGAAAATTTATACTCGAGTGCTGACTTTCTCCCTAAAACCTCAAATTTGGTCGTTTTGCTGACGACGACAAAGAAATAGACAAAAATGAAAAGATGCGCGAGCAGAGCGTGCAAAGCTATTGCTTTTGCTCACCAAATATGCAAATTTGTGAAGCTCTCGTTGCCGTCGCCGTTGTCGTTGCTAAAGCTCTCTAATAGACCTAATCGGCTAACTCAATGTTGTACCCAATTCAAATCTCCCGGGACTAAGATCCTTTGTGTATTGTATTTGCATGATAATGTAGCATTCATATTTAAATGATATGGAAATACCTGGAACAAAACGTTTTATTCCCAAAGGGTTTAAATTGGGTACAACATTGAGTTAGCCGATTAGGTCTATTGTGAATTCAAAGCAAATTAACAATTCAGGGTAATCGCGAATTCAAGGGCGAGAACGGGTTGCGAAAATCATAAATTGTAACGGGTTGCGCTAATCATACACAGCAGTAATTGATGTATGTATATTTGATTCGGTCGACACGACAGAAATTCGGCGTTTGGTCTAGGTCCATGCCGCAATTCTCGCTGGGAATGCAATTCTCGGCTGTCGAGTTCGACAAGCATGGAAGGTTAGTGTGAAGTTTGATTACGGCCTTCATAACCCAGATACCATAGGAGATAATTTTGCTTTAATTTTAGGACAAATTCGAAGGCTACGAAAGCAAGAGAACATTTCTGATGTATGCGTTGTAAGTGCGAGTGTCGCGTTTTGCGAGATAGCATTAGCTCTTGTACGATCAAACTTCACGGTTTTTATGTTGTATAATCAGATTCGGCGCTAA
>OX421451.1:4676232-4701232 GCA_949126865.1 Montipora capitata
GCAGGTAGTTCACAGTCCTCGTAGCCTTCACATTCTCTCCTCACAACCTCGAAGGCGCCGGGCGTGCGGCATGGACCAGATGGCTCCGGATTGACTTCCCTGAGACAACCAGCATCACCTGTATCACCATAGTCAGCGTTTAAGATCCTTAATTTCTTGTCAGGAGGGCAAGATATTTTCTGTGTTGTGCCTTGGCAGATGATCGTTCTTCTTGCGGCTGAAGGATGCGCCCCATTTTGACGAGCTGCAACAAGGTAAGAAAGGTCCTTTTACTGATATCATTGCCGTGTATTTCATTTGATATTCATGAAAACTTGCTGATGTGTTGACATGGAGGCATGCATGCATGCATGCATGGGTAATCTCCCGGAAACATTCTATACCTACATCAAGCGGCAAAAGAAATTTTAAAAATTCTGGACAAATTTTCTCCCCTAATCTTTCCATCTAACCCCCTCCCCCCTGACAATGTTTCTGTCACCGTAATCCGGTTTCGGCAAGCAGCATTTTTCTTTTTTCCGCCAGTAAAAGTGGCGGGTCGCGACTTGGTAACTATCTTTCCATATTCAGCTCTACTTCTACATCTACATCTTCATATTCCAGCACTCGGCAAAGACCTTTTTTGATTTATGGCTGTTTCTGCTTAGATGGCCTCATACACCACAAGCCTTTTTAGAGACATCACCGCTAAGCCGGCCACCTCTGCTGGAGAGAACAGGACAGCCACAATACTGGGGGCTTTATCCCCTACTCTTCTCGAATAGTGTGTGGGTTCTTTAACGTCCCACAGGGAACATACGAACATAGAAGATATTTGTGAGACGGGGCCTACGGTTTATAGTCCTTATCCGAAAAGGCTTTCTCCTCAGTAATTTTAAGATCTTGAATGTTGATCCGGCCGGGGTTCGAATACGCGACCTCCCGCGTGACAGCGCGATGCTCGACCAACTGAGACACCGGTGAAAAATAGTTAAATATTATCATACTCACGGTGTGACAGATAGTACATAGCTCTTTCGGCCTGTTGATCGGCAGCGTAATTTGCCTGAGCAGCCTTCATCAAAGTCTCATCTGGCGGTGGCGTATCGTCATCGTCTTCTTCATCGGTATCACTGCTTTGTTTATTGTTGGACAATTGACTTGTCTTCCTATCTGCTGGCGGTGGCATCTGCGAACTGACTGCCTTTTCTTGCGGTTGACTTTGTTTTATTTGCGCCTTGCTGCCCTCTTGTGGTGGCTCGCTTTCGTTTTCCTCCTTTCGCGTTGTTGAATCGCTCTTTTCGTTCGGTGGCTGCGAAGCTTTCTTCTGGGCCGCGTTTTCAGTTTTTGAAGATTTGCTCTCATCTTTCGGATTTGCATCACCTTTGTTTTGTGATTTGCTGATAGGGGGTTCTGATTGGCTACCAGACGAGTCTACGTCACTCGTCTCTCTCCCGCTCGCGTCCAGTTCCCCGCTTGAAGCTTCTAAAGCTTCTTTGATATCATTGTCAGTGATAGTGACGTCATTATCTTCTTCATCCGTGAATGAATGGTCACTTTTTTCATCATCGTCATCATCAACATCATCCATGTCATCATCATCGTCACCAGACTCCTCAGAGTCACCATCTATGATATCTGCAAGAAAACAAAACCGAATTTGTCAATGAGGAAACGTTCGATTAGATTGTATTTATAGTGCCACGCAACTCTGTTCGATGTGATTTCTTTTAATCAGTTTTTGTTTTCAGGTCTTTACTTTTAAAACACCAACTTTTCGGAGAAGAAAGAGGAAACATCTGTAACTTCGTAGTGTTTTTCTTGTAACAATATTGTTGTGACTGTTAGTTTTTTACTTGCTCTCTGCATTGTAAGTCGTTGTTGTTGTTTCTGTTGATATCGATGTTGTGCTGTTGTCGTAGTTCTGATGTGTAGTTATCGTAGAGAGTGGCGTTGATATCGATGTCTTCTTCCATGTTTCTTTCATAGTTAAAGTCGTTTTTTTTTCTCCTTTACTACTTCCTATAAAACTCTGTGGTGAACGTATAAACCAGTGTAAAGTCATTCCTTGAAAGTACCCCAACAATCTTCCCTGATCGTTTAACAAACTCTTGTTGCTCTTGTTATCGACCAAAATTTCGTCTTTGACCGTGCATCCAATGAAGTCAGTATGTCTTGTCATTATCGCCATGAAATGTAAAAAAACCATGCTCAAGTTCTCAAGAAATTGTGTAAAGATCTTTTTCTCCGTGATCGTCGTCGAAGCGTCATAGAAGTTTTATGTCGTTTGTTAATTCGCCTGCAGGTAAAACATAAAATAGAAATAATATTACACCACTTTGACAACAGCACCTGTGGTTACCCCTATAGAGGGTACCTCCTAGGTGTAATTAACTGCATGCAGGTTTTTTAATCAATGGGCCGAAAAAAACTAGAGGAAGCAAAAAAGGAAAAGGAACAGAGATCGTCAAAGCAGGATGTAGAGCCAACACAAACTGTTTAATTTTGTCATGAACTCTAGTGTTTGAACCCTGGCCCATGGTCGCATTGTTGTTTCATGAGTACCGTCAAAAGAAACTAATTAACCATAAAAGACTCTACGAAATTACAAATCCAGTCCACCAACCCTACTCTCCTCCTATGTGTTAATTTTCTCTTCGATGCCCTCTCCCATTTAAAAATTGCAGTAATAAACACTGAATGACTGGACCCGAGAGAAACAGTTTATTTTGTTTCCTGAGAATCTCAATGTTTCTTCGAGGCGCAGTCGAGGGAAACATTGAGATTCGAGGGAAACAAAATGAACTGTTTCCCGAGTGACCAGTCATTAAGTCATTTGTTATATAGCACAAAAAGAAAAACGTGCAACGGCAACAGCAACGGCGGTCGTCGCTCAGAGACTTTTGGTAGGAAACAGTTTTATTGTTAGATGTTATGTGACCTCGAAGTAACCAATGAGAGCGCGCGCCACTGGAGGAAAAAATTCAGCTATATAACAATTTCCGTTATTTAACTCTACTACTCACCAGACCCCATCAATCCAGCAAAGTACATGGCTGATTTGTAGATATCTATCGCCTGTTGTCTCGTCAAGTTCATGGGCAGACCTGGGGCTGGAAAGACGGGAGGTCTTTTTTTCGCGTCAGCTAACATGAAGGCAATGTCAGAGGCACCTCCAAGCAAACCGGGATTTAAGTACTCATTGTCATCACCACTTCCGCTTTCATCCAGATCGTCTGAATCATCTGGATCATCGGCGGTGTCTTGAAGGCCGCCAGTAAACTCAAAACCGGAACCGGAAACGGAGGCGAGTTCCTCCGCCGCTGTATCATCCACTGAGAGGGACTTGGATGGAGGCGCTATATTTACCGTTGAGTGCTTATCTGGTAGTTTAATTTGAATAGTGTTAGATTTGGATAAAGCTACAGTTGAAGACTTTTTACTGGATTTCTTGCTGGCTTTATGTTGTTTGAATTTCCTCCTCAACGGAACCTTGTCACGGACGTAATCTAAGTTGGGGTGGGCAAAGTCTGGGTAACCTGTGTGGTGAGGCTGAAAGCTCGGCGTGTTACCCATTTGTGGGTAATATTGGTACCATGGTCTATTTTGATATGGAGTAAAAATGTCCGATTTTTTAACATTTTCGGCGCTGTAGTTGAACTTTGCTGGTTGGCCATAGCTCGGCGAACTCTGGGCGTAAATCGAACTTTTCCGATCGTATGATGTTGGCTGTCTATACATGCTGCCTTGGTCTCGACCAGGGCTAGACGGACTTGGCGGTATCAAACTAGAAGCTTGCTGGGCACTTGCCAGATAACCTCGAACTTGAGAGCTGCCTGCCTGCGATCCAGTCACCACAGGCCAGTTTTGCTCCACTCTATTTCTTTGTGCCTTAGGGTTTATTGACAGTTCAGATGATAACTGTGCGTTGCCCATGAGTATGTTTCCAGTTTTTTGGCTACTTGTGACGGCATTTGTCAGTGGTAGTTTCCCCGCCATTCCGTTAGTTGCCGAATGGTTGGTCGGAAAGCGGCTTTCGGCCGTAGATTTGCCAACGGATAAATTTTCCACCGTCTGGTCTATTGCGTTTTGTTTCCACGAAAGATTATTTCCTGCCATTTGATTCCGCATGGATTTAGTTGCTTCCGCTGGCTTGTTTGCCGAAAGTGAGTTAATTACCGAACGGTTGCCCGGGAAACGGTTTCCCGTCGTCGAGTTGGCTAAGGATAAGTTGGCTGCCGCCCGATTTCCCGCGCTTTGTTTCCCTATATGCGTATTTCCCGCCACATGATGCCACAACAACTGTGTAGCTGCCGTCGGGTGTTTTCCCGATATTGCGTTGGTTGTCGATGGCTTGGCAAGGAAACGGTTCCCCGCCATTGAGTCGGGCATCGAAAATTTCGTTGCTCCATGTTTTTCCGCGTGTGGTTCCCATGCTGGGTGATTTTTCTCCATTTGATACTGCAACGAATGAGAGTAAGTTGTGGAAGGGCTGCCCACGAAACGATTTCTTGTGGTTAAGTTGTTCAAGATTGCATGATTTTTCCCGTTTTGTTTCCATAACGGCTGATTTCCCGCCATTTGATATGGCGATGATAACGCTACTGTGGACGGGTGGTCTTCTAAAAGCGAGTTAGTTTTCGAATGGTTGCTAGGGAAACCGTTTCCCACCGTTGAGTTATTAAGGATTCTGTGATTGTCCGCGTATTGTCTCCATACCGGCAACGATTGCCTTGCAGCAGCCGGCTGTTTTCCTGTTAGTGATGTAGCTGCCGGAGGATTGTCAGGGAAACGATTTCCGGCCATTGAGATGCCCATCGATAAATTGGCTACCGCGTGATTCCGCACGCTTTGTTTCCATGACAACGGATTCCTCGTCATTTGATTCCGAGCCTGTTTTTTTGCCGACGGATGGTTTCCCTCTGGCGAGTTTCGATATCCCTTCGTTAAAGTTCCAGCCGCTGTGTCCGTTACAAGTGTGTTCCTTGCATATCCAGAAACCGTGGGAATAAAAGGTAGTCGATTGTTAAGCTCGCTTTGTTGACTAACTAGAGAAGAGTTCGAATTCCGTGATGAAATTGTCGTTTTATTGAAGAGGTTTGTGTCTCCAGCTGTTAGGTTATCACTCATCCCCACTGGAACATGTGATCTTCGAACGTTCAAATCATTTCCATCAGACAAGTTCTGTAGATGCTGATTTATGAAGTAGTTAACACCTTTAAAGTTGTCACTACTTCTGTCTGGAAGAAGCATAATCACAAATATGACTAAAGAGAAATGTGCGCAACAGGGTTTAAACTACCCTGGTCCTGGAGGTTTTTCTTGAGCCGCGAAAGAGCCGCGAAGCGGTGAAGACGAGTCGCAAAGCGGCGAGAATAGAAAAACGTCTGGTTACCTTGGAGTTGAATCTCACTTTCATGCAGATGCCAGGGTCAGAATCTGACCCTCAGGCTCGCATTGGTTGATATTTTTACAAACACGCAAATCAATATGATTGATTTGTTTAAATGGTAATACCGAGGGGACGCGTGATTGCTAAGTTGTCAGTGGACCCTTTTGTATTTATCAATTTGACGCGTTTGACATCTGGCGTCTGCATGAAAGTGAGATTCAAATCCAAGGTAACCAGAGGTTTTCTCTTCTCGCCGCTTCGCGATTCGTCTTCGCTGCTTTGTGTCTCTCTCGCGGCTCAAGAAAAATCTCTGGGACCAGGGTAGGTTTAAAACTGAAAACAGAAGCTGAAAAATTTATCGAAAAAATAAATTCCTTGACGGAGGCGCGCGAAAACTTGCAATAACTTTGATGTTGTGAATTTTTGGAAACTGGTCACTTTTACGACCCAGTTCCCCTGCGTTCTCCTTCTCTGTGCTCCTGCGCAAAGAAAGTCTAGAAAACTGGAAATGGGTTACGCAAGGGTAGGAGAACGCATTTTTCCCGAAAAAAGCTATGTTTGTTTTTATTGGTTGTGATGAAGAGCTTCAGAGATTGGGATCAAATAGCTTGATTTGGTCAGATGACGTCCGTAAAAGTACCCACAAGGTGACCAAGGATTAAAATTGAGTTTTAAGCTATTTTGATTCTCTATCCGTTTACAAAGTTGCCTTGTTAACCCAACTGATACCAAGTTCACCCACAAGGTGACCAAGGATTAAAATTGAGTTTTAAGCTATTTTGATTCTCTATCCGTTTACAAAGTTGCCTTGTTAACCCAACTGATACCAAGTTTTTAGCGCTACATCACTCCCCAACCACCACAATCTTTTACGAAAATTGATCGATGTTGATTTAAACATGAACTCGGTGGGTAACAAAAAAAGTTTACGATGGTAACATCGAAGTCAATTACAAGAATTGTTTACTTAATCGTGTGATAAGAGCCGTATCAGCAAGTCGATATTATGTAAACATAAATAGACAAACTTTACAAGGCTTACCTCCCTCTATTGGCATGGCGAAGGACGGTCGCACATTGACAACCAAAATACAACATCCTAGGAAAATGCTTAATGCCACAACGAGTTTAAGACTAGCCATTTCGCCGTAATGAAAATAATGTACTTGCTACACAGTAGTGAAAGCTAGGATATCTGTAACACCTGCAACAGACAGATTGGTCGCTTAGACAATAAAAATAAAACAACTTGGTAGGAAAAAAAAACTGACAAATGTGCCATAACAAGGTGGATATGTGTGGAATGTCACTGTCACTAAACTTATGAAAGGCGGACCCACATTTTTAAGTTGTAAGCCAAAACAAAAACTTCGTCCAAGTAAATCGTAATTGGAAACAGGAATCACCTAAGCGTGTGGTCTAGAATTAAGCAATCAGCTGGTATCGTTCTGGCAAATGTAAGTGCGATGCAAAACAAGTGTGGAAAAAAAATTGACCAACTTACCTTATACAAAGGTTTTTCTCGTCCAAATTTTGTTGAAAATCAACGTATTGTTACTTATAGCATTGTATTTATGATAAACTTTTTTAAAAAGAACCGCGATGCTTGAAAGCACTTGGCAAAATATCGTGAGTTCATCTGAGCTGGTGGCATGGGTGCGGGGACGAAACAGTGACATAATTGCCGAGTTATTCCAAATATAACGCGTCTTTTGATTGGCTGCGTTATAACAAGGGGTGGCCGGCGTTGCGACAGCCTTGTCTGAATAGACGAGGACGTCAAATCTAGTTCAATGGAATTCAAGAAGCTATTATCATCAGTCAATTGACCGTATGAGGGTCATTGATCATTTTAAGTTAATGTTTCTATTGCAAGTTTTTTTTTTAAAGAAAAATACGGGTGTCAAGTTCAATTCCGTCTGTCTTTAATTTCTCAGGTCTTTTGGAGTATCCGGTTTGTTCAGCTTGCACCTGCCGCTTTTAAATCGCGAGAACACTGCTTGCAAAATGACATCGTTCAAAACGCAATATTAAAACGATAAACGCTTCTATTGTTTTGAAAATAAACCAAATGATTTACATCGATGCTTTGTTCAGGTTCGTAAATTAATAAAAACAAACACTCCATTTTTCAGCTAAAAACTGGTGTTATTTTCTTCGATACAAATTACAAGAAAAAACAACTCTCCTCATTTTTCGTTACGAGACGTTGTTTAAAATAATACTCCCAAATGGGAAATTTTGCCCAGTTTAAGCATCGAAAACAGCGCCTATGTTACAGTCAGTTTGAAGGCATGCGGAGTTTACTTCTCCACATTCCTCCGCGGTCAGCATAACAAGGTAAAATAAACCACTTCTTTTGTCCAAGTCTCGATACCATACAGTGAATAGACTACTTCGACGATACGACGGCCATTTTGAATTTTATTGTTCCAATAGCTATTGTGAGATGCCCAGGGGAAAATACATTTAACAAATCGAAACTAGTTCAGCGTTGTCTGTACTCTTATCGACAACGATAATTGTCATCACAGTGGTCAAAATGTTGTGGACTCACGAGGCACTGTGATGACGAATATCGTTGTCGATAAGAGTACAGACAACGCTGAACCACTTTCGATTTGTTTTCTTACCACAATATTCAACACCAAAGAAAGTTTTTATTTCAGAGCGTGACCAAAATCATGACCAAAATCATGACCAAAGAAAGAGCAAGCGTTGTCTATAACTTTCTCGCAATATGATTGGTTTATTTCCCAAAATGGGCGTTCCTGATTGGCTATTACATTGCGTGACAAATTAACGCGAGCATGACGCGTACAGCGTTGTCTAGACTCTTGACAACGGAAAATTAGCCAATCAGATTGCGAGATTACAAGCAAATGTGGTAAAAATTAATTTCTGCCCCCGAGCATTCTATGATATTTTTAAACAATAGATATCAAAATAGCTCGAAGTAGTCTATTGAAAGGAATTCTTGCTCTAAAATGAGGCTTGGTAGGCTAATTTGCACATTAGAAAAAGAACAATAAAGCAGGCGCCATTTATGAATAAGGGTCTATTCGCTAATGCTTACCAACCAAGACAAGATACTAACAAACGCGAACCAACAAGGATAGTTCTTGATGAAAGTGATTATCGCTGTTAATGAAGCAACTTAAATACGCATGAAAAAAAAAAATCCAGCCCCGAACGGGACAAACCCAACGCCTTGCAATATTGCTGCACTTTCTGCGCAGGTCAAGGTGTTGCGAGTGAGGGACAGATGATAAAAGAGGTGGGGTTATTCTGGGAGGGAGGAGGCAATGCCAAGTGGCGGTCATTTGCTTTCTACAAGAGTAAACACCAAAACAAAACATATATGCAAGTCAATCACTTAGGAACAGTTTTGTGTTTTTATACAATACAAAATACAAGCTAAGATTAAAACCTCTCAATAACAAGTATCTTTACAGAGTGACCGAACTCTCGTCTCTACAACTAAGTACGCTCCTTCGTGTTTGAACTCCATTTGCAATGACAAGTGAGAGTTTTTTCGTTACTGGAAGAGAACGAGTTAATTTATTGAATCCTAAACAGTTCTCAGTCGTCTACGAAGTGCGCACGCAGGCATCGAATAGAAAATTCTTCATTATCCAGTCCGTTTGAAAATAAAATACAGTAAAGCGAAAAAGAAAGCAGCGAATCACATCGGATAATTGAACATGACATCTTGTCGAGCCAACTCCAGCAACATAGGATCGTCGAAGAACTTGTTGATGCTGACATCTTCGCTCAGACCCTGAAAGAAACAAAAAGTTAGTGACTCAATCTCTTAACACAAAAAACAAACTGTTGTTTATTTTGTTGGTGGGAGCATCTTGTTGCAAAATACATGCGCGGGCAGCATGTCTTGGCTTTGTGTTATAATTGGTCTGCGCTGGTTGTGATTCACAGAAAATCTGGCTTAAGGTCATCGAATATAAAACCATTCTAATGTTTCGCTCACTCTAAACGGTCGCCAAAAACTTGATTATCGAATTTTCTGATAACTCTACCGGAGTAGACCTAAAAATGCTAACTGCATCTCTTACTGGCATGCATTTTCAAGAAGCAATTTCAAATAAATAAAAACAAAACACTGCTCGGCAGTGACGGAATTCAGCAAAAGTCATCTCACCTTTCTTCTCCGTGTCTTGATCATAAATTCCCGGGCGAGATGGGTAGCCGGTTGAGGTTCTAATGGACGGATTGTGATGCTTTTATCGAGTGGATCACCAGGAACAATCTGCGAAAGAAAAACCGTAAGGTCCAAAAAATACTCCTCTGCACAAGATAGAGTCCATCAAAGCAACTTGGCTGCCTCAAAATCTCGAGTCGTTCGACTCGGATTGATGATAAATCTTTCTAACGAACAGCTTGCAGACACGAAAGAATTCGAAGTTGCGAAGAGTCGGAAAATGATGGGCTTGTCACATGACTTATGTTTGCCCCAGAAAAGTTGAACTCAATTCAAAATTTGAGGGAAAAAAATATGAAGAAATTTTAATGTTACAATTCTATTTGCTGTTCTGAGTTAGAATATTTGCCAGAATTAAAAAGATAAAGTTCTTAACGTGCCAAAACTGTGCATACGTTGTCCTCGACTTGTTTCTTTCGGATTCATCACGTAAGGACGAACTGCCACACAAAATTCGCTATTGTGAACCGATGAAGCTAAACGCCCGTTTAACGAGTGTGCAAATGAGCTACGTTGACCACGCCTGTCTCCAGCTTCAAACTTAAATCACACACAAATTAAGACTAAACCGACAGACTAAAAGTAGTGAGCATTTGTGGACAGTACACATGCTAATACTGTTACCTGCCAATGATGAAACACTGAAAGACAGAAGGCTTGTCCCTGTGTGTGGGTCCTAAGATCGGTTTCAAATCCAAACGAGTCGATGGCGGGAATGAACGCTTTCACTGTGTATAAAGGCGAGCCGGGAACAGGTGCATCCTGGGTAACATGGCCTCTGCACGTGAATAAAGAGAAAAAAGTCGTTGCGAATGACTACTGTCGCACTGCTGAAGTTGGATATATGGACTTAAAAACGGGGTTTAAAGTTAGCTGGGGCAATTTATCTCGCTATTATATCCCAGCCATGTAAAACTAACCTTCTTCGTGCGAGCACGGTGTACACCGAGGAGACACAGTCAGCGGGGGCCTGGACCTCAACGAAAAAATATGGCTCCATCAAACGAGGAGTGGCCTGGAAACAAATAGAAACAAAAAGTTTAAAAAATGTAAAGTGCCAATAACCTCTACTTTTTCTCGCGTTAATAGAATTTCTCTGTTGTTTTGACTGTTTTGGTGAAAACATTTTGTACCTGGATTTTTCCTTGATGCTGTATCTTTTCAAAGTTCTAATTTTTTTTGGCCCATGAACGTTAACGGAGAATGGGTCTAGTTTAGATTGTGACGTCATCTCCGTGTTTTATGCGCGCGTAAACAGAAGCAAAAACAAAATAAGGAATCACAATTCTAGAGTGATTCAAATGAATATGAAAACACTAGTTTGACTAATTTTTTGGAATAAAGTGGTTCAGTTTCCACAGGAGCCCATGAATAGGACCGAACATCAGCCCTATATTTCTGTTACGGCGTTTTCACAGACCGATTAATTTTTAGATTGAATTTCCCGCAAATGAGACTCCCGCAGGAGCCTGATGACCAATCACAAGAAACTAACTTGATGTCATAGCGTCACCGAACCGGAACTACCTTTGTTTGTTTGTTTTAATGATGAAATGGTATATGAAATGAATCATATATGAACTGCGGATATGAAATCAAGTGAAGCTATGATCTTCGCAGTTATGAACGCAATTTTTACAATTGCGTAGAGAAGCCTGAAAATTTCAGGACTTCAACGGGGTTTGAACCCGTGACCTCGCGATTCCGGTGCGACGCTCTAACCAACTGAGCTATGAAGCCGCTGACGTTGGGAGCTGGTCATTTGTGGGTTCTAATGGTCCCGTGAGGAATGAATCAATGATGAAATGGTATATGAAATGAATCATATATGAACTGCGGATATGAAATCAAGTGAAGCTATGATCTTCGCAGTTATGAACGCAATTTTTTCAATTGCAATTTTTTCAATTGCGTAGAGAAGCCTGAAAAATTCAGGACTTCAACGGGGTTCAAACCCCGTTCCAAACCCCTTCAACGGGGTTCAAACCCCGTTGAAGTCCTGAAATTTTCAGGCTTCTCTACGCAATTGTAAAAATTGCGTTCATAACTGCGAAGATCATAGCTTCACTTGATTTGTTTGTTTTGTTTTTGTTTTGTTTTTTTTTGTGGCGGAAAAGGTAGTCTAAAATTAGATCGGTCTGTAAAACTGCCGTGACTAACTCGAGACTAACTCTACAACGCTTTCAAATTAACACACTTCGAGGATGATATATACTCCTCCAAAAGAATGCGAGGAATTATCATGCAAGTGTTCCTTCAAAATTGTTGCATTTTCTTTGGAAACTGATGAGTCTGGCCGGCCAGTTCTGACAAAAGGAAAGCGCCCCAAGTCTCTCTAATCACTTGATTTGTGCCAAAGCAGGGCGAACACTCACTTCCCACCAGTGTGGCCCGGAGTTAAATTCCCAGACTTGTCTCACATGTGGGTTGAATTTGTTGGTTCTCTACTCTGCTCGGAGAGGTTTTTCTCGGGGTCTGACTCCGGTTTTGTTGCTTTGCTTTGATTTGATTTCATTTCTGCAGGGTCAACAGTTAGTGCTCCAGCGATAATTACAGCTCACTATTATTACATGCCGTGACGGAAAAACATATATCTTGAACTTGAACGTTGCTGGATATGGGCTTCTTCGTAATCAGAGCCCACGGCAGCCAAAATAATCGACTCTGTCCTGAAACTATTGTAAGGGTCGATTTACACGGTACGATTCTTGTCGCATGCGACAAGCTTAGGACAGGCTTACAACTCGTCTACGGTTGTCGTGTACGTCAGAGAAAATGTCGTAGCATTTTAAAGCATGTTTTAAAACGCTGCGAGCGACAGTCGTAAGTCATGTCGGCCCTAAGATTATTTGAACAGGAAAGAAATTCACCATCAGGAAAGCAGAGTAAGCAACTCGTCTGGCTGTTGGAATGACTTGGCCACCACCCCTGTGGATAGGTTCACCGGCTATCACTGCGTCCAGAATCTTGAATTTCACATTCCTTATAGCTGAAGGGAATAAAGGATTTCAAAACCAATTTAATAAGCCTGATCGATGTCTAACAGCCACACACGGGAGATGGGTAAAAACCACACCAAATTTCACATATCAAAACGTAACAATAGCGAAAAACAGATTATTTCATCCCGCTAACGTGCGAATATTCAGTGCAAGGTCTCCTTCGTTTCTTTTTGTTCCCCATCTCATATTTTTTGTCTTAGTTTCTTAGCTTTTTATCTTCCTAGTGAAGGATCCATCAACAACCAAATAGCCTGACCTCTGACTGTATTTCGTTTTTGTGGTCTCGTCCGCTCAGAAGTCCTTGAAGCTAATCCAGCCAGATCAAGCAGATGCTGGCAGAGATGGACCAAAACACCAAGAATTCTATCCCCTACTCTTTTCGAACAATTTGCGGGTACATAAGAATTGAGTCAAATTGCCAATAGACTTTTTGACCATTGTTCTTTCCACACACATGGTCGCCGTGACGTCAAAGAATTGAAGGTACTTACGTTCGTCACACAGTGGTCCTTCTCTAGTGGCCCACTGAAAACCTTGGATGATGGAATCTTTGACTGTGTTAAGGAGACTCTTGTCCACTTCAGATGGCAGTGTATCGTCCACAAGAATGTTTGGACCCGAGTTGTCAGGCCCAAACGCCCATATTGAACGAGCCGCTAGCAAATCCCAGTCGTATTTTGTTTGGAAAAACTCTCCAAGTTTCTTTCTGTGAAATATCCGAAACAAAACTACTTTTAACGCAAAAGGGAATGTTGAATCCACGCTTCTTATTTAACAAATGCTATTATCCATCGATCTATATCTTTGATGAGCGAGTCTTTGCGACTTTCACGTGTGTGCTAGATTTTTTTCAAATTTCACAAAAATATATGAAGAGAGGGGTACGAAGGTTAGATTTTTGTCACCACTGAACTCATCAACTGAGCTCAGTAATTATCGTCCGTATCCTGTTGGAAGTACTGCCTCTAAATCTTTCCTTAAATAGTGCGCTTTCTGACAAATTACTTGCTTACTTTTAAAATCACGTTTGTATTACCCGAAAGCCTACCTTAAAAACATGGGTGCTATTTGGAAAAGAAAATCAATCTGTCTCGCCCTCGCCCAGATAGAACTGAATACCGTTTACTAAATTAAGTCGAGGACCCACCCTCCGTGCGCATTTCATTTTTACTCATAGGCGCGTGACCAGCCGCAACCAGGGTACTTTCTCGAGGGAGGAAGAGAGAGGAGCATGGGAACCAGGTTGCACTGCGTGTAGCTCATTGACATGCATCTAATTACGACCATTTCTGGACGAAGACCTTAGACAGCAATGACCAGAACCAGATTGCTGACCAGCGGCTTTCGTTAAAACAATGGTTTGCTGGGGGTGCTCAGTCTCGCGGGCTCAGAAAATCTGGTTGTGGTCATTGTCATTTAAGGTTTTTCATTTCTGGACAAATACGTTCAGCCATAGTTAATCGAGGGACTGGTAACGAAGCTCTAAAAATCGAGAACAATGTTGTCGCAATCGATGCTGAATTGACCGTGACAGTGCACAATCTTTTGTTTTCGCTTCCCACGGGTTTGCAAATTAGTTGCGCATAATTCAATCGAAAGACTTATTGGTTATCTTCTCGACAAAAGGTGTGTTTTGTGCACCGTCAAGGCCAAAACTACAGACAAAAACATGAAACAAAAAGACTTGTCCAGTTCCATAACCATCTCAATGCATTAACTATAGACAGATTTCATAAATGGCCGCCAAAAACGTATTCTTTTGTTTATGCGCTAATTAGACTCACTAGCCTCGTTTGCATGGACAAAATACAATAGAAATGTCATTCGAGAGCGAGGCTAGTGAGTCTAATTAGCACATAAACAAAATAATACATTTTTGGCCGCAATTTATGCAATCGGTCTATGGTTCAGCGTACCAACACCGAATTTTTACACATTTTAATGTTCAATCATTCAACTTTTCGCTGCTGGCACTTCTTTATATTTTTTGTCAGGTCACGGCTCACCCTGTACAAAGGAGCAATTTGTCACCCACTGCTTAAAGAAGCATGGATCTAGCCTCTCCTCTATATAAAGTACCTCCTTTATGTCCAAATGTACACCTTTATTGCCGGCGTTTTGCGGACTTCAATTTGTTTGTACTCACTTGTTCCAAGTAATAAGCACTTTCTCATTCTCAATATCCTCGGCTAAGCCTTTCTCCAGAGGTTCCGCGATCATGGTGACCTTATTCCTGGTGAAATAAAGCATTTTTCAGATTCGTACTCATCAACTAAACAAGTTTTTGCTACCAATACCACGGTAAACAGATGAAAATCTCACTTCTTGTTTGGTGTTTCTGCAAAACACTTTAACGATGAAGTCTCCACGACTGTTTCACAGAATGCTACAACAGGATCAGCAACTTTAATATCTACCAAAGAAAATGACAAATGTTCGTAATGTATATCAACAGTCACAAATATCGAGAAAACAGAGTAAAAGATGCTACGTGTAATTTTGTTAAGATGTTCTTCTGGTCGTGGAGGCTTAGAGAGTCGTGAACATGATTCCTAATTTTAAAATTGACTTTCTACGATCTAACCTTAACCTAATGACTTGACTTGATGACCCGATGTGCTCTTTCTCACTGTCTAATGTTACAAATTTGTCCATTTTGGAAAATCCCCAGTTTGGTAGAGTAAGTGGTTGTTGCTATGGTTATTGTGATAAATTATGTGATTGGTGGATTAAACTGAGTGCACTTAATAAGATTGGCCGATGTAACTGTCCGATTTCAGGTATCCGAATACAGCCAACTTTCCGATTTCACTGTCCGAGTTTAACCCTACAGAATAATTAGTGAAATATAAAGCAGTTAATGCACCAATCAAGTTTGACAAAATTGTAATGATTATGATTAATTGGAAAACAGCTGTATCCGCAACAATGGTTCCTAGTTTAGGCTAGTCCTAAGGTATGTAAAGAAAATGACAGTTGCAACTCTTCATGGGGAGCGCATATCTAATTGAATATCAAAGGACTCACCTATCTCGGAGTACATTTTTCTCAAATCGTGTAGCACACAGTCCAAGTAAAGCTCTCCTGTACCAAGAATAACGTGCTCTCCAGATTCTTCAACCTGACGAAGATAAACGGCCACTTTGATTTTTAACCGAAACTAGCCAACGATTGTATAAAAGGTGAAGGCAAAGAAAATTATCTTTTCATCCCTGGGGATTAGTTTAGAACAAACGTTTTTTCGCTGACGTTTTGGTTGGGCCTGAACAAAATTAGAGAAAAAAACCAACCCAAAAGATTCGTTGGACGTTTTTCCACCAGCATAAAATTTATTACATACAAACAGCAAGAAGTTGCTTTTTTAAATTCAGTTGTGAAAACCACAAACCAAAGAACTCACTTTTTGTCGGACAACGAGATTGGCCAATCACAACGCAAAGTGACTACCATGCAGCCGGTTCTAAGTGCGGGAAAATGCAAGCGGGCAAGTGATTGGCTGAGAATGTGGCGCGCGAATTCCAAGCCAATCAACAATCAGAGCTCACCTTTGTAGTTAGAAGCGGATAGCTCTTGTTGACTTTCCTTAAGCCGTCCAACATTTTGGGCAACTCTGAAGGGTTGTGAGGTTCGACGGCAATCTTGATGGCTGAACAGGTGTTGAACTTCAGCGGCCTGAAGATGAAAGCCTAAAGGACAACAAGAGACAAAATTTCAAACAACTTTGATGTTAAAGATTCAAAACTTCTACGGCGTTTACGGAGATTTGAGCACAAAGTTCACGACATTGGATATTTTCGAAAACGGAGATTTTTTTCCTCCGTAAATGAAAAACTCTGCATCCACACTTAGCGTTTTCGAATCTTATTTGCCCGTTCATACGAATACGTGAAAACGATTCGAAAACGCCAACCTCCACCTAAGAAACAGGCGTACATGCGGTCTGCGTCGTATAAAGAGCCTCTGTCATGGTATTTGAAAACATCCACGTGACTACGATAAAACCACCGATTCAAAAAATCTACAGTCTGGAGAGCGTTTGTTGAAAGATCTTCGTTTTCGTTGACCGAAAACCCCGTACTCGTGTGGACGGGAGGCAAAAACGGAAGGAAAAGTCTCCGTTATCATGATCGAAAATATCCGGATTCGTGCGGAGGGTGTCTTACTTCATAGAGGCGTGCGAAACAAGAATAGAATGCTAACGCACGGGTCAAATAATTAAATTTCCACCTGTTAATAACAAAATGAGAAACACTTAGGGAAGATCACCAGAGAGGACTGGGAAGGCATACCTCGTCATTGCCCTGTACTTGCGTGATTGTCGACGTCTTCACAATAGGTTCGTCTATTCCTTCAATTAGTACCCAGTTTCCAGCAGGCACTCGGTTGACTTCGATATTGTATCTGTAAAAAGTCAAAGTCAAGAACTGTCACATGAAGATAGTACAGTACTTAAGCTGCTATTGCAACAGACTGGAAAAACAGTCTAAAAAAGAAAAACCAAATTGACAAACCACCTGGCTTCTGCAATCCAAAGTCTGCCAACCTAAGAACAAAAACAGGAGACAAAAAAGTGTGCAGATTATTGTCAACAGCTTTTGCGTGAAGACGTGAACGTCTAAAGGCGCTGTTGAACTGTGTACTTTTTCATGCAACTTGCGTTGCGAGATTGCGAGATATGAAACCGTTACGCAAAGTAGAATTAAGTTATACTTTTCGCAGCGTTGCAACGATTCTTTTTTTTTTTCAAGCATTGCGAAGTGTAACATCTGTCCTGCAACCTGTGACGCAACGGTTTACAGCACGAGTCAATGAAAATGTTCCTTTAATCTCATGAGATCATTGAAAACGAGACCCGTTGCATGAAACGTTGGCTAGTGTAACACCTGTAAAGCCACTTGTTTCGCAATGCGAGAACTTTTGTCGCGATGGCGTTGCGAGACAAGTTGCACGAAAGACTGACTGCACAAATGTAACAGCGCCTCAACTGTTTGTTGGCAGAACTTTCTCCTCGACTATTTAAATCACAGTTCGTCCAGTATTTAACCAACTGAGCCAATAATCGTTAAGTTAAGATTATGTCCTCACCGTTCCAACTCGAGAGTCTTCCTCGTCTTCTATGGTGTAGTTCTCGCCGAGAATTCTAGCTTGCTGTCCAGCATGAACTGTGATCAAGGCCAACGAGAAAATAATTACATAAACAGCTTACGAAGTGAAAAAACAATCTCATTTTTATAACATACATGCAAACGATTTGTCTGAACTTAAGGTAAACTAAATGCATGCAACACAGCACAACCAAGCTCTTACTTGTTCCACTCATAACTCGGCCAAAAACATGAAAGGCTGTGGCATCCTGTGATGGATATTGTTTGGACGTATGAAGCATCAGTGGTCCCTGAAAGAAACAAAAAAAGTCCCTAGTCCAGTGGTCAGGGTGTTGTAGTTGTATGCACATGCTCGAGTTCAAATTCAGCTCTCTTCGCTAGCTAATGAGGTCTTTCTCTTTGCTTTTATCCAACTCTAGCAACTCTACCATGTCGTCTTACAGTAATAGACAACTACAGTATACGTAGTTGTATACTGCAAGTTGCAGTTCTTTATTAACGTGTTCTACGTGTATTTTCCTTGACTTGAAAATACACGTAGCAAAGTTAGCTAAAGTTGAAAGACTTGCTGCCTAAGTTTACATCCACCATAAACAGAGATTTTCCCATTCTAATAACTATTATGTACCATCGATACACAAAAATTAATTCATGTAGTTATTATTAATGATGAAATGGTATATGAAATGAATCATATATGAACTGCGGATATGAAATCAAGTGAAGCTATGATCTTCGCAGTTATGAGCGCAATTTTTGCAATTGCGTAGAGAAGCCTGAAAATTTCAGGACTTCAACGGGGTTTGAACCCGTGACCTCGCTCCCAACGACCAGCTCCCATAGACGTTATAATTCATGCATCTCCAACTCCTCCAAGGCAAGGAAACTTTCATGACGAAAATCTATTACGAACAACAGGCAAGACTCCCTCGAAAAACTATACTTAGATTTGGAGCATCACAATGGATGAGAAAAGCAACGTTCCACTGCACAAGCAAAGAGAATACCTCAGGGTCGCAGTCACACATGAATTCCGCAACTTCAGTATCCAGTGGTCCCGTGTAAACATGTTCGACCTAAAAAAAGCCAGAGGCATGAAATCTGAACCTAGCAGTGCACAAGACCTTCATACAGTCTAGTACTGTCAGAGATGAACCGTCGGTGTCCTACATGCAGTTTCTTTAAGGTTATCAAAGTCAAAATTGTTCGTCTAGTTTTTAAATCTTGATGAAAATGCACTTTATGCAATTTTTTTTTCCCTTTTAATACCATTATTACTACTGATCACCAGTTTATACCAGCAAATCTTTTGATTTGGCTTATCGATCTTTTATCAGTCTAGATAAAGATCTTATTTCTTAGTGAAGGTTCTAGCACCAGGCAATTATCCTGACTTTTTATTGCACAGTGTATTTTGTTTTTGTGGTCTCATTTGCTCAGACACTTTTCAAACAGCCACACGAACCGAAAAGGCTGACAGAGATACATTTTGTAGACCTCAACATCAGCAAATTCGGGCCCTTTTTACGAACAGTGTGTACATGTACGTCCTTTAACGTCACACAGGAGAAATAATACTTAATTTCGTACTCTCAAAAGCAATGAAACGCTCAGTTTGTAAGTCGCTTTAATACTGCAATCGCTATCAAGCGCGGTGCGAGTCAACTTGTAATTTAAAAAGCGATTCCAGAGAGGAAGGGAGAGAGAGAGGAAAAAAATAAATAAGTTATTTACCAGCTAAGGGTCGTTCTGTATAGCGAAAAAATGTGACATCGGTCTTGAAAAAGCTTCCCTCGGCCTGCGGCCTGGGGCAGCATTTTCGAGACCTCGGTCACAGTTTTTCGCTTTGCGGACCTCTCTGCTGGCAAGTAACATATTTATTTTGAAAAAGCTACTACTTGGCAATGCATTCAGCACCAAATTTTTCACATTATTTTAACTCTTCCAATCGTGAGACTTATGGAGCTTACTATGTCTAATGCCAGACGATTTTACTCAGCATTGGGGGAAAAATGGGTAAAATGACATGGAATATAATTATTATGTATCCTATGGCATCTGAACATGTACAGTACAGTGTACCTTTCTTACCTTTGATTTTGCTGCAGATTTGGGAGAGGGTATGTGTTTAACACACACATCTACAAACCCTAAAACAATTTAAATGATTCAACAGTTTAACATAGCTCTGCTTCAAATAAATTGAAGGACAAAAACAACATTCACTGAGTAACTTTAAGACAATTTTTTCAATAATTCGTTAAATCTAGCCATATGTTATATAAACAGCACCTACATGTAAAAATAATAATATTAAGAGATGACTCATTGTATGGCAAGTTTAAGTAAGAAGATTTTTAATCACAAGAATACACCACTGTGTATTTAAATGTGCTCTAGTAGTTATACATTCACTAAAGGTGTACTTTTCTTTACCTACCAGTAAAATCTCCAAAGAATCTCCGACAGACCAAACTAAGAAGAGGTCTGATGTTCATCTGCATCTCAGACTTCGACAGGTGAATACCTGAATGTAGCCATGAAAAGAATCATTTGTCAACAACCTTGAATGTGGAACTTTTTTATACTGCATGTCCACAATGGTATACATGTATGTACATGTAAATGATTGTATTTATTTAATGAAATTATTAAAGGCAAAAAATATTATTATAATTCATGTACTAACCAAGCTCATCAAGAAGTTTAGGAAGACAGATATCTGCATCCCCTACAACCTGGAATTAATGTAAATGGACTTACTGTACTGTATTAAAAAGAAATTACTGCATGATACATGTAAGTGGTGATTAATTTACGGTAATCTTCTTGAAGGACACAGGATGCCTGAGGTGTATGGTTCTTCTTGAAGAACATAGGATGCCTGGGTTGTATGGTTTTGTATGGTTGAAAACACCACATAATAATTATTGGCTTTCATAAACTCAGTCTTGATTAACATTTTTAATCAATAGGATGAAAAAGCCTGTTAAAGAAATTTGGTTTAACTATCCAGAGTGCAGCTTAAGGCTACAGGTGTTGAACAAAGGTACTGGACATTCCACACAAATACAAATGTGTGCACATGCAGTATACATGTACATGTATGCATACCAGACAACTTAATCTAGAACAAATAAATAAAGAGCAGTAAACTAACATTAATTATTCAGTTGGGTTCAAGGTTCACGTCTTTGTTAATTGAAAGGGACAAAATGCATAGTGATACATTACCTGTGAAAATATTTTGTATAAAGGTTCCAGGATAAACTCCACAAAGCTCCTTTGAGAGGTACTCAGAGGTGCTTTGCGAGTGAACTTCCGTCTAAGAGAAAGACAACAATTCAATACATTTAGTTTTCTTTTTTACTTTGGAGAAAATCTTGTCTTGGCCTGCTGGTTGTTTTCAAGCAGCGTAAAATGGGGGTGACCAAGTTCATTTGCAGATGTGTGCATTTTGGAGAGCGAGATCAAGGTGTTTTGTAATGATCTCCTGTTACTGCAGTGGCCTGTTGCAATCATGGTGTTGGGTGCATTTTGAAGAGCATTGGTTGTTGTTTTGCATGGTGTTGTGGTATATAGCTATTTGGTAATACAGTGTTGTACATGTAGAGTCAATGCTTTTGGTGGTGCACTTTTATAATACATGTATTTCATGATTTATTTTCGTAATGAGCTGATCACCAGTTAATGCCAAATCTCTCTGGATTTGCTGATTGGTCTTCATCCATTTAAATGCAATTTAAAAGAGTTACATGTAACAACTAAGAGCACCCATGTTTGTAATGGTCAGTGGTTGGTTCATACACGCATGCACAGTTAAGTTACTGTAGTTCCATACATTGTACTCGTGGAGTTCTCGCAGCGTGAGTCCTGTCCTTCAGCCTGGTTTCTGAATAAATTATTTTTGGCATGAACCCTCTTCCCCCCCCCCCCCCCCCCTTCCCCCCCACTGTCATGTAGTTCAGTGCGACAGGCGCCTGTTTTTTAAAATTCCTGGCATGGGGCTCATGGCTGGGTTGCAGCATTGTGCCACCCATGGGGATGTTATTCTATCTTAGAGCTGGCTGCCAAAAGTGAAAGCCTTGCAATATCCCAGGCACCCTTAACTCTACTAAGCGATGCCGTTTTTAATCATTTAAAATAAAGGAGGACACACATGCAAAACAAAATCCAATCCAATTGTGAAACAAAAACAATATTACTATCACAAATAAGTATAAAAATTAAATAAAATAATGAGCATCTACACATACAGTAGATCAAGAAAAATCTGGACTGAAAACACTCACGATTTCGAATTGAAGTACATATCACCCCAAAGTCGTTTGGCAAAGTCTTTTGGATCAATTCCACCACCTAAAAAGAAAAATTAATAACAGGAAAGACTATTTAGTGTACTCACTTCAAAGTAGCCTTCACAAAAGTCAGCTAGATTAAGAATCAAATAATAATTGAATCAGAATCTTGAAGGTTTAACCATTTCACTTCTCTCACCAAAGGCGTCTACATAAAGAGATGCAAAAGAATAAAGAGTGAAGCAGCATCTGTATTGTGAACTGGCAAAGCACACATTCCCAAGGTAAGGCGACATGACATATTCATCATTGGCATCAGAGTACACACTGCAAAAATTAAAGATAATCAATTTTGTCAACACTAATGGGACTTGCACTGGACCAAATGCCATGATCTTGAAAATAGCCAGAACAATTGTGCATGTTACAGTCGTGCATGTTACAGTCATGCATGTACAGTACGCTCCACAACTCCCTAACCCCATTGCTAGACCCCAAAGTAACAGCTGAACAGTCAAACATAAAACTTTTCATCCAATCACATGTTGAAGGAATTTACCTGTTGGCAGCCATCTTTCTCAATATTTCTATCCAACATTTCTATCCCGAATTAATTAAATCGAACTTTTTTTCTGATTAACAAAAGAATAATGACAGGTTTTCTTTTGCAAAGACAATACGGCCACATTTTGAACAAGAATTTTTGCTGTTTCTTGTTATTACTTCAAGACTAAAGGCACAAGTTATTAATTTAACAATCACTATGACAATCCAACCTTGAAATTAACCACTACATACTGTACCTCAAGAGTCCATTGACTTCATCGACTATGTGTTTCAGTTTGTAATAAGCATCTGTCGGTGGTAACTTTAGTTCCAAAATAAGTCGATCGATCTGATGTGCAAAACAAACAATGCATCCATGATTACCACAAATTTTGCTGATTTTAAAAATATATATTAGAGAGATGTTACATTTCACAGTTCAAACTATGATACCTTGTTTATACAAATGGTCACAGCAACCCTTTCTTGAACGGCATGTTTGAGGAGTCTTTCTGTATTCAACATAACCTAGCAAAATTTTAAAGAAAGAGTTGCAAGGAGCTAGCAAGGAGATAATTTTCAGCAGGTGTAAAACTGTACAGTCTGTAGTCAATCAATGGAGGGCTGGATGTGTGACTGCTTTTTAAAATTCCCACTTGTTACGTTCTAGAGACAAATTATCATTCCCTGCCAATTGTACATGACTTGTACAAATGTAAATAAACCAGGCAAGGAATGGCACAACATAGCAAGGGTCCAATTACGATGCACAGGCTGGCGCAATTACAACGCACTGTAGATGCCAGTTTTTGAGAAAATTAATAGGTTACCAGAGTAACCTGTCCAACGCTTGTTCAGGAAAGCCGATCTTTTAAAATGTTTTCAAGGTAACAAAAGCAAACTGACAGCAAAGTTCGTCGACTTAAATCCTCTCCATTCGTGAGATACAGAGGGAATTGTAACACCCAAAATGGCCCTTCAAGTTTTGCAACTTTTGAGAAACTGGCTTCAGGCCTCTTTCAACTGTTCTGAGCACAAGACCACAATAACAGTACGGTTGGCCAGCCCAGAGGTGATACCAATTGCCTGCCGTCTACCAATGTGCGCCCATTCAATTCCTGGATTATGCATCATACATGTCAGTAGATTGAAAGAAATTCAGTTTTGTTTCATTATTTTCTACAAACCCAGCTTTAAGGGGCATTCCTCTAGCTATACCTACCATTTGACTTTCCCGGCTTTAGTGTTTTTTACTTGTACACTAGTCCACTAGTCTCCGTAATACTGTACATGTAAGCACTTCACTGAGCCCTTCATGCACTCAGTTAAATCTATTTACATGTACATTATATACATACAATACAATACAATAAATACTTAATTGACCGCTCCCCATAGGGGCTTTTCAGGGCCAATGAAACACAATGAAACGACAGAACAGAATAACAACAACTGTTAAGAATCCCAACTGGCCAGAGGCAAACCAGTTGGCTATTTACAAGTGCAGCTGGGAAGTTGAACCAGGGAATACCAGGATCAAATTCAACGAGTGGTCAGAGCGGGTCTTGATCTCAAGGCAAGCATTCTAACCACTGGGCCACACAGCCTGTACTGTAAGTTTGAGACATGTACTGAGAAGTTTGATATTTTTATTGTGTATTTTACACAATGTACACTGTACATGTAAATATCCAGCTCATGTAAAACAAGAGAGGAAAGCAATAAAACTCAAAACAGAACTAAGAACTCACGCCTTCTGATGCATCAATGAAAATCATCACACCATCACACATTCGCAGTGCTGCAGTAACCTCATCAGAGAAGTTCACATGTCCTACACAAAACATCAATTGGAATATTGGTAATTCAGGTATACAGAATGTATTTCTGAAAAATCAGAATAGTCAGTACATGTACTGTACATCTAATTGGAAATGAGTGTGCTGTATCAGACTTTCCACTTTCGGTGTGCAGGTCCTGCAGCTATATTAGAGCTCTGTAGTGCATAATTACATGTATTTTATCATAATTATATAACAGGCTACTGTACAATTACATGCATGTTTAACTCTATTTGTCTCCCAAAACCCTAAACTCAAGCATTGAAGCTCAATCAGGGCTTGATTCTCAAAATCATCCCCTAGGGATCAAGGATTGAGTTTCGAGTCAAGACTAACCTGCGATCAGGCCCATTTTTAGCTTCGCCCATATGTTCTCTTATGTCGTCGCTCGCTAAAATTGGGCCTGACCAAAAGTCTCTCAAGAATTCCGGACGGTCGGCCAAATTTTGGCCGACCAAACTTGTGATCTGATTGGCTATTGAAACGCCGGAAGTAAAAATACCATCGCGATTGCGCGGAGCTCTCGCGAAGTCCTCGAGACTAATCCGCCATAAGTGTACGAAAAAATGTGCTCCCTTTTGTTCTTACAATGCCGTGGACGGTGCAACTTGATTTTAT